>NIVC01000317.1:412500-415000 GCA_002269645.1 Macrostomum lignano
ATGAAAAGGTGTGAGCAGGTCTCAGGTGTGAGAGTGAGCAGGTCTCAGGTGTGAGAGTGAGCAGGTCTCAGGTGTGAGAGTGAGCAGGTCTCAGGTGTGAGAGTGAGCAGGTCTCAGGTGTGAGAGTGAGCAGGTCTCAGGTGTGAGAGTGAGCAGGTCTCAGGTGTGAGAGTGAGCAGGTCTCAGGTGTGAGAGTGAGCAGGTCTCAGGTGTGAGAGTGAGCAGGTCTCAGGTGTGAGAGTGAGCAGGTCTCAGGTGTGAGAGTGAGCAGGTCTCAGGTGTGAGAGTGAGCAGGTCTCAGGTGTGAGAGTGAGCAGGTCTCAGGTGTGAGAGTGAGCAGGTATCAGGTGTGGGAGTGAGCAGGTCTCAGGTGTGAGAGTGAGCAGGTCTCAGGTGTGAGAGTGAGCAGGTCTCAGGTGTGAGAGTGAGCAGGTCTCAGGTGTGAGAGTGAGCAGGTCTCAGGTGTGAGAGTGAGCAGGTCTCAGGTATGAGAGTGAGCAGGTCTCAGGTGTGGGAGTGAGCAGGTATCAGGTGTGGGAGTGAGCAGGTCTCAGGTGTGAGAGTGAGCAGGTCTCAGGTGTGAGAGTGAGCAGGTCTCAGGTGTGAGAGTGAGCAGGTCTCAGGTGTGAGAGTGAGCAGGTCTCAGGTGTGAGAGTGAGCAGGTATCAGGTGTGAGAGTGAGCAGGTCTCAGATGTGAGAGTGAGCAGGTCTCAAGTGTGAGAGTGAGCAGGTATCAGGTGTGAGAGTGAGTAGGTCTCAGGTGTGAGAGTGAGCAGGTCTCAGGTGTGAGAGTGAGCAAGTCTCAAGTGTGAGAGTGAGCAGGTCTCAAGTGTGAGAGTGAGCAGGTCTCAAGTGTGAGAGTGAGCAGGTCTCAAGTGTCAGAGTGAGCACGCCTCAGGTTTGAGAGTTGGAGCGACTATTTTAGCACTGTTTGAATGAGCCATTAATTTACCCAGTTGCCATGGCAACGCCGCTGTCCCTGAGCGACATCGCACGAGCCATCCCAGCTGCCGGTTCCGCCCTGAACGCCAGCTGGGGTGCCGGCTGGCCCAGCAGCAGCAGCCACAGCAGCAGACGCAGCGGAAGCAGAGCCCCATTGAATCGGTGACCAGAGCGGGCCATGCTGGAACTGAAGCAGATTCGGGTTTTGTTATTCGGGTTGCATGTAATTTCAGTTTTACAGTCTTTGCTTATGAAATGAAAATTAAAACACTTAAATTTGCTTTTTTGAAGCAAGTGTAGCTGTGAGATCAGCAGTGTCCTCTTGTTTTATATTTTCATTAATTCATCAGCAGCGTTCTACCACATCGAGTTTGTTGCAATTTGGGATTTCTGTAATAGCAGGAAGTTGCAATCAGTGGTCGATCTCGAGTACAAAGGCTTCCCTGGCTGCACTGGGTTCCTTCCGGCTTGCTTGGCTCCATCTTCAGCCCATGCTGCAATGAGGATCAGGGATATTGATTGACAACTGTGACCCCCGACTTTCCTGTTGGCTTGTCCGGTTTAATCATCACCTGTTTACTGTGTGAGCACTTTCCTGTCTGCAGTGTAAACACCCTCTGTCTACAGTGTAAACACCCCTGTCTACAGTGTAAACATCCCTGTCTACAGTGTAAACACCCTGTCTACAGTGTAAACACCCCTGTCTACAGTGTAAACATCCCTGTCTACAGTGTAAACACCCCCTGTCTACAGTGTAAACACCCCTGTCTACAGTTTAAACACCCCTGTCTACAGTTTAAACACCTTTATCTACAGTGTAAACATCCCTGTCTACAGTGTAAACACCCCTGTCTACAGTTTAAACACCCTCTGTCTACAGTGTAAACACCCCTGTCTACAGTGTAAACACCCCCTGTCTACAGTGTAAACACCCCTGTCTACAGTTTAAACACCCCTGTCTACAGTTTAAACACCTTTGTCTACAGTGTAAACATCCCTGTCTACAGTGTAAACATCCCTGTCTACAGTGTAAACACCCCCTGTCTACAGTGTAAACACCCCTGTCTACAGTTTAAACACCTCTGTCTACAGTGTAAACGCCCCTGTCTACAGTGTAAACACCTCATGTTTACAGTTTAAACACTCCTGTTTAAAGTGTAAACACCGCAGCGGCTCTCACCGAATCCGCTGGGTCAAGAAGTCATTCTTGGCTTTGAAGTCGGCCAGCTTGGCCAGCAGACGGGCCGCATTGAAGTCATTCGAGCCGCTGCGCTTCCATTCGGCCACGCTGTTTTTATTTTAAAATACATAAACTCTCATTAGACTACTATAACTGAGTAGTGCAAAACAAATTACGCTCTTAAACATCAGTTTCTAAAAGACAAAAAATGAAACTGAAAACTCAAACTGAAACAAAACCCCATGATTTCTATAATTTGAAGGTTTTGGGCAGCCCCAGTCGCTAGGCATCATGAAATGGGCTGGCTCAGAAGTACTAAAAATGACCAAAAATCGCTGAACCCCGCCTCAAAGGCCGAAGACAGAGCAGGACTCACT
>NIVC01000317.1:420000-459704 GCA_002269645.1 Macrostomum lignano
CATGCCACTGATTTAAGGTTAGGAAAGCTCTTAGCCGCCAATTCAATTTAGCATCCACCTCACGCCACGACACCCACCCCAACCCCGTAGGCCAGCCGCCAATTCAATTTAGCACACACCCACTCCAACCCCGTAGGCCAGCCGCCGATTCCGTATAGCACCCACCTCACGCCACGGCACCCACTCCAACCCCGTAGGCCAGCCGCCAATTCAATTTAGCACCCACCCACTCCAACCCCGTAGGCCAGCCGCCAATTCAATTTAGCACCCACCCACTCCAACCCCGTAGGCCAGCCGCCAATTCAATTTAGCACCCACCCACTCCAACCCCGTAGGCCAGCCGCCAATTCCGTTTAGCACCCACCTCACACACCGACACCCACCTCGACATTGTAGGCCAGTCACCAATTTAATTTAACACCCACCTCACACCCTGACACTCATTGACCTCCGCTCCTTAATTCAGTCATCAGTCTATAATACTTTTAAAAGTTCTTGAAACTACCAGCCGCTCAAAATTCAACCTCAGTATCAATATTTCCACGCGGCGGCTCACAATGTTAACAAGAGCGCCGCAGCTGAGCAACAAAGTGTTAATGCCAATGTGGCCACGGGTGTCGCTGCCGATCCGACATTTCCACCGACAGCTCCATCGCCTTTGCCGATAGCGCCGTTGGTTTGATCCAGATCGAGCCTTCGAGTCAGCTGAGGCTGCTGCTGCTGCAGCTGAAACCAACTGGAAGGCGAGAGCTTTGTTGAACCGCCACCATCGGATCCTGATGAAGACGACGACGACGGAGACGCAAGGCCGACGGGAACGAGCAGAGCGGCACGCAGATGCGCCAGCTCCGGCTCCAGCGACACCGCGGTAGCGCGGCCAGCAACCAGAGAAGCCAGCAGGCGCAGGTAGCGCATGCAAAAGTCAGCCGCGCTGCTAACGCCACCGTTGCTCGTCGTTGAGTCGCGCAAGCGGACCAGGACGCCGCCGCCGACGCCGGGCGTCTGCTTGACGGCCTCCAGCACGCAGGCATCGTCGCCGACGATCCGACGCAGCACGCTGGTGAGCACGCGGCCCCAGTCGGCCGGGGCTTGAACCCCGGCGGTGCGGAGAACGGCCAAGCGGGCGGGGCTGCCGCCGAGTCCCAGGTACAGTCCCGGCGACTGCTCCCGGCCCGGCTTCGGCGCACAGACGAGCTCGCCAAGCTCCGAACACTCGCAACCGGGCCTCGGCGATTGCCGTCCTGCGAACGCGCGGCCTCCGCCGCCGACGCACAGTGCGTCCGTCTGCACCGCCGCGAGGGCGCCGGCTGGATGCACACTCCGCAGTCGGTGCCGCTGCTGCCGACTTCGTCAACTTCGACGCATCGACAGATTCGATCGCAGGATGCGTGGGCCGTTGAGTTGCCGAGCTGCGAGGCCAGCTGCTCCAGCAGCAGCGGCCGGCCCGACGGCAGGCCGTGTCGGCGCTGGCGGCCGCAGACGTCGCTACCGGAGACGCCAGACACCGGAAGATGGGTCTCGGAGCCTGGCGGGATGAGGGGGTTTGGAACGACATGATGATCGATCTCATCACCTGATTAATCTCATCTCAGCACTTTTATTCGTGTTTACTAATGTAAAATAAAGTAGTGGTCAGTAAGCCGCTATGCGCGTCTTCTACATGTACTTTATTATAGGCGTGTCCAGAAGTGAGAGTATGAGTTACTTACAAGCGTACGACCAAAGCAACAAGATCACGTGACCTTCAAACCACCCAAGACCAACGCAAACAAAATCACGTGACCTTCAAACCACCCAAGACCAACGCAAACAAAATCACGTGACCTTCAAACCAACCAAGACCAACGCAAACAAAATCACGTGACCTTCAAACCACCCGAGACCGACGCAAACAAGATCACGTGACTCACGCAGGCATCGAGGGTTTGACAGTGTGGTACGGATTCCCTCGCAAATTTCTCGCATCTTGCCGGGTCCCAGCCGGCTGTCGGATCGCTGGCTGCAGGAGCATCGCTGAGTCAGGATGGTGCCGAGCAGAAGCCGGCGCACCAGGTGGCACTCGATGGGCGGGGCTGAGCACTGGTTGGCGCTGCAGATCCGTTCGTGATGCGCGTACTTGGCCAAGCAGTTGTTGCTGTTCTGGCAGGTCTCGTACAGCTGGATGCAGGACCGGCCACCCGGCCGGGTCACCTCGTAGGCGCAGCGCGGCCGGAATGCCTCCAGCTGCTGCAGACAGTCGGTATCGTCCGAATGGCACTGGCAGGTGGCGGCGTCTTTGGCAAAGCTGTCCGCGTAGGAGTAGAAGGCCTCGAGCTGGGTCAGGCAGAAGCTGTAGTTCACGCAGGCGTTTGAGCGCCACTCGCAGGCCTCGCGCAGGGCTGTGAACCGCTGCAGGCAGTTGTAGTGCCGGGCGCAGCCGCGGTACACGTCGAAACAGTTCGCGGCTGACGGAGGAGTGGGTGGGTGGAGAGATTCTTGACTGTTGGCGGTTGACGGTTGGCTCACCTAAACTCTCTGCAATTTCTCAGCTCTCGTTGGTCGGTGGCTCACCCACCTCACTCCCTGCCCTTTCTCAGCTCTCGTTGGTCGGTGGCTCACCCACCTCACTCCCTGTCGTTTCTCAGATCTCATTGGTCGGTGGCTCTACCACCTCACTCCCTGTCCTTTCTCAGATCTCATTGGTCGGTGGCTCTACCACCTCACTCCCTGTCCTTTCTCAGATCTCATTGGTCGGTGGCTCTACCACCTCACTCCCTGTCGTTTCTCAGCTCTCGTTGGTCGGTGGCTCACCCACCTCACTCCCTGTCGTTTCTCAGATCTCATTGGTCGGTGGCTCTACCACCTCACTCCCTGTCCTTTCTCAGATCTCATTGGTCGGTGGCTCTACCACCTCACTCCCTGTCCTTTCTCAGATCTCATTGGTCGGTGGCTCTACCACCTCACTCCCTGTCGTTTCTCAGCTCTCGTTGGTCGGTGGCTCACCCACCTCACTCCCTGTCGTTTCTCAGATCTCATTGGTCGGTGGCTCTACCACCTCACTCCCTGTCCTTTCTCAGATCTCATTGGTCGGTGGCTCTACCACCTCACTCCCGTCGTTGTTTATTTACTAAACGTTTACTAAATGAGTTACTTTCAAGCGTACGACCATTTACTAAATAATTTACTAAACGTTATTTTTTGGTTTTCTATTCACCAGGGCCCTGCTAACTTGTCCAATACAAAGACCTACGTTTAATTGGCTCGTAAGCTGGCGAAAGCGGCGGTGAAAGAGGCGGCGGTGGCTGCGGTACAGGTGCCCTCGATCCCGGTGCTCGCGATGGAGGCGGGGGCGGCGGCGGAGCCAGAGGCTCCTCAGTGTCCTCTCCTTCTAGCTCTTGTCGAGGACGCAGTGGAACAAGTCCATTATTGTACGCGTCATTGAAGTATCCTGCATAGAGAAATGATTTGCAAACAAATACATTTATATTATTATGACAGTTTAGTATGTGGATGCATTCTAATGCAGAAATATTCTAAAGAGTCTTTGCAAGTTTTTAAAGCGTCTACTGACAAGTAGGATGAAACGCATGCACTGTTAAACTATAAAAATCTCGTTGATCCACTCGTTGAACCACACGCCAACCCTCCCACACGCCAACCCTCACACACCCCAACCCTCCCACACGCAAACCCTCCCACGCACCAACCCTCCTACACCCCACACCCCAACCCTCCCACGCACCAACCCTCCCACGCACCAACCCTCCCACGCACTAGCTCTGAATTCCAGCCCACACAGCCGCACAAATCTCTCACTCACTGAGACAGGCGTTGCCCTGATAAAAAGTCCGAACTGTGTCGCACTGCAGCCGCTCTGCCGCTCCATCGCTGCGGTTAAGGCAGGTGCACGGGATGAGGCCACTGTGCCGCAGGCCCTCGTAGGCCGCCAGGCAGGCGACGCGGCTAAGCTGGCAGTCCCTGGCGGGGTCAGCGGTCGGGACGCAGTTGGCCCGAAAGCTCTCGGCGTGGCCGCGGCAAGCCGCGCTCTCGAGGCAGGCGGCCCGACGACCGAGGCAGTCGCCGCCGCGACCGTTGTCAGCCGGGGTCCGGTCGGGCGGCTGCGGCAGCCCCGACGCCGAGGAGGAGGAGGATGAACTTCCGCTGGCTTCGGACGGCTCGGTGGTTGCAACAGCCGGGGCACCTATGGAAAATTTAGAAGTAAAATTCGCTTTTTTGAATGGAAGGGACAATCTAGAAATGGGTGAAATTTTAGGGATAATTTAGGGAATGGGTTTTCTTGTGAATGCATGAAATGAAGAGTTTCCGAGAATTCAGTTTCTTAGAATCAAAGGTGCTCCTAGAGTGTAGGTTTTCTTAGAAAAGAAGACTGCCCTAGAACGTAGGTTTTCTTAGAAAAGAAGGTTGCCCTAGAATGTAGGTTTTCTTAGAAAAGAAGGTTGCCCTAGAATGTAGGTTTTCTTAGAAAAGAAGATGGCCCTAGAATGTAGGTTTTCTTAGAAAAGAAGGTTGCCCTAGAATGTACGAGGTTTGTACGAGACCTCGTACAAAGGTCTCGAACAAGGTACCTACGAATGTACGAGACTAGAATGTCTCGTAGGTTTTCTTAGAAAAGAAGATTGCCCTAGAATGTAGGTTTTCTTAGAAAAGAAGATTGCCCTAGAATGTAGGTTTTCTTAGAAAAGAAGATTGCCCTAGAATGTAGGTTTTCTTAGAAAAGAAGATTGCCCTAGAATGTAGGTTTTCTTAGAAAAGAAGGTCGTCCTAGAATTTTGGTTTTCTTAGAAAAAGCTTTCTTGGAATGAAAGATTTCTTAGAATACAAGCTTTGTTAGAATAAAAGGTTTCTTAAAATAAAAGGTGTCTTAGAATAAATCGAGTTTTTTTTAATAGAAGTCTTTCAGAACGCTCCTTTTTAGCACCTCTACTAGAAGTAGTCATTCAATGTCAATTTTCTCTGTCCAAAAATAGTTTTCATTTTTATGCCACCGCTAAGTCATAAGCCTCTGTAAATCATTTTCGAAGGAAAAACAGGGATCAGAACCGACATGAAAAACTTTCTTTTGAAATTAATTTTTTTGCAAAACAGTGAAAAATGAAACCAACTGTCACCACACTCCACGATACCTGAATTGGAGAAAATTTGGTAAATATTTGGAAACTTTCTTGAGTTTTCTCTTATTGCAGTTATTTTGCGGGTTCTAGATCTCTCAGTCTGACTCTCACCCCGATCTCCCTCAGCTCTCATCTCCCACCCAGTCTGATTCTCACCCCAATCTCCCTCAGCTCTCATCTCCCACCCAGTCTGATTCTCACCCCGATCTCCCTCAGCTCTTATCTCCCACTCAGTCTGACTCTCACCCCAATCTCTCACCCCGATCTCCCTCAGCTCTCATCTCCCACCCAGTCTGACTCTCACCCCGATCTCCCTCAGCTCTCATCTCCCACCCAGTCTGATTCTCACCCCGATCTCCCTCAGCTCTCATCTCCCACTCAGTCTGACTCTCACCCCAATCTCCCTCAGCTCTCATCTCCCACCCAGTCTGATTCTCACCCCAATCTCCCTCAGCTCTCATCTCCCACCCAGTCTGATTCTCACCCCAATCTCCCTCAGCTCTCATCTCCCACCCAGTCTGATTCTCACCCCAATCTCCCTCAGCTCTCATCTCCCACCCAGTCTGATTCTCACCCCGATCTCCCTCAGCTCTCATCTCCCACCCAGTCTGATTCTCACCCCGATCTCCCTCAGCTCTCATCTCCCACCCAGTCTGATTCTCACCCCGATCTTCCTCAGCTCTCATCTCCCACCCAGTCTGATTCTCACCCCGATCTCCCTCAGCTCTCATCTCCCACCCAGTCTGATTCTCACCCCAATCTCCCTCAGCTCTCATCTCCCACCCCGTCTGATTCTCACCCCGATCTCCCTCAGCTCTCATCTCCCACCCAGTCTGATTCTCACCCCGATCTTCCTCAGCTCTCATCTCCCACCCAGTCTGATTCTCACCCCGATCTCCCTCAGCTCTCATCTCCCACCCAGTCTGATTCTCACCCCAATCTCCCTCAGCTCTCATCTCCCACCCAGTCTGATTCTCACCCCGATCTTCCTCAGCTCCCGACTCCCACCCAGTCTGATTCTCACCCCGATCTTCCTCAGCTCCCGACTCCCACCCAGTCTGATTCTCACCCCGATCTTCCTCAGCTCCCGACTCCCACCAAGTCTGATTCTCACCCCGATCTCCCTCAGCTCTCATCTCCCACCAAGTCTGATTCTCACCCCAATCTCCCTCAGCTCTCATCTCCCACCCAGTCTGATTCTCACCCCAATCTCTCACCCCGATCTCCCTCAGCTCTCATCTCCCACCCAGTCTGATTCTCACCCCAATCTCTCACCCCGATCTCCCTCAGCTCTCATCTCCCACCCAGTCTGATTCTCACCCCAATCTCTCACCCCGATCTCCCTCAGCTCTCATCTCCCACCAAGTCTGATTCTCACCCCGATCTCCCTCAGCTCCCGTCTCCTACCCAGTCTGACTCTCACCCCTCACCCCACTTTCCCTCTTGTATGTTTTGAACATCCTGTTGAAAAAACACAAACCTGGTTCACACGAATCGAAGTGACTTATCTCAGGCCTAAGCCGGCTGGCTCACGCAAAGGGAATGCGGACGGTAAGCTCGCTCACTCGGACAGTTGGACAGTCGGACACTAATCATAAGTGGAACAATCCAGGAAGATTGACAGTTGAAGCTGCCCCCCTGCTGCGGTTAATTGCCTAATTAATTATCTTGGTTGAGACTCAGCAGAAAAATTCCGGTGGGTTTTGCTTCCCTAATTAGTGGCTGCCTTGTATAGAAATTTATTGCTAAGTCTCGAGTCAAATCTGTGCAATCATGCATCGATTTTTCCTGAAGCAATTGTCATGGAATGTTGCCGTTCACTGATTTCCAGTCTACTATCTTCGGTGATCTCACAGCCAGTGACCTCACACCCAGTGACCCCACACCCTGTGACCTCACACCCAGTGACCCCACAGCCAGTGACCCCACACCCAGTGACTCCACACCCAGTGACCCCACACCCAGTGACCCCACACCCAGTGACCCCACACCCAGTGACTCCACACCCAGTGACCCCACACCCAGTGACCCCACACCCAGTGACCCCACACCCAGTGACCCCACACCCAGTGACCCCACAACCAGTGACCCCACACCCAGTGACCCCACTCTAAGTGACCCCACACCCAGTGACCCCACACCCAGTGACCCCACACCCAATGACTCACATCCAATGATCGCACACACAGTGACCTCACTCCCATTCAGTGACCCCACATTTAGTGACCCATATCCAGAGACCTCGCCCTCAGTGATCCACAACCAGCGACCCCATTACATCCCGTGACCCCGTGCCCACACACTCAAGGGACACCCACACGCGGTGACCCCTTTGTCGGCAAATCAATGCGTTTCTACTTTCCAACAGAATGAATGGCAGCAGCGGTCTGATCTCACGGAGCTGCATCGCCTTGGGGATAAAGGGGAAAATTTATTCAGCTTTTCTTCGCCTTATTCGAGGACTTCGGATGAGTTAATAATGCAGCTGAATTAAAACTGGGGCTGAGCACTATTTGGCGAAGAAAATTTATGGTCCAAATTTTGTACATAACAGATTTGCCTCTTCAAGCAAGCAGCCCTGCACATGTCCTCTTTACCGCTTCAAATATGCTTTCAAGTCCGAGCCGCTTCATCAATGAAAGCTGGGGACAAGCTTGGGAAAACTATTGAAAGGAAAATGTCCTTCAAACAGTGAGCGACCGGCTTAAATTGGAATTCTTAACGAGCTCTCAAACTCTTGCCAATCTAGGGGTCGGTTGTTAAAGAACTCTCAGTGGCTGGCGAAAATGTTTACTAGAAACGTTCCTAGAAACGCTAGTTTCCTAGAAAAGTTAGTTTCCTAGAAATGTTAGTTTTCTAGAAACGTTAGTTTCCTAGAAACGTTAGTTTCCTAGAAACGTTAGTTTCCTAGAAACGTTAGTTTCCTACAAACGTTAGTTTCCTACAAACGTTAGTTTCCTAGAAACGTTAGTTTCCTAGAAACGTTAGTTTCCTAGAAACGTTAGTTTCCTACAAACGTTAGTTTCCTACAAACGTTAGTTTCCTACAAACGTTAGTTTCCTACAAACGTTAGTTTCCTACAAACGTTAGTTTCCTATAAATTTTAGTTTCCTAGAAATGTTAGTCTCCTAGAAGCCGTAGTTTCATAGAAACGCTAGTTTCCTGTAAACAGTAGCTTTCTAGAAACGCTAGCTTCCCTAAACGGTAGTTTCTTAGAAATGATAGTTTTCTAGAAACAGTAGTTTTTTTCCTAGTAGAAGGTGGTAGTTCTTAGAAACTTTCTGCTCTCTGCTCCCCGCTTTGCTATCCAACCACACACTTCCCCGCCCCCTAGCGCAGTCAGTTGAACCCGAAGCACCGAAGCGCTGGTCAATCTTCACAGCTGGCTGAAGTCAACCGGCTGTCAGTCAGGCAGCCAGCAGCTGCTGCTGGCCCATTTTGGCACCAATTTTCAATAATGACCCGCTAGCACAGGAATAGAGAAGGGGTGGCAGCGGAGCCAAGGTCACGCTACACAGCCAGCAGATTCGGGTTTAGAATCCCTATTAACTCTTGAATGCTGGGGAATTTCTGTGGCAGTGCAGACTAGCGGATTTACATGTTTTCAGGCTTGCCCGAGGTCGGTAGGGGGTTGTCGCACGATTCACACACATGAGGACCAACCCACAAGACACAGAGAGTGTACATTGTCAGTGCCGCTGTACACCCTGTGTGAGCCGTTTGTATGAGTGCATGACTGCGTAAAGAATGGGCCCCTTGGGGTCATCCTAGAAAGAAAATTTTCTAAAAACGTTTGTTACCTGCAGTATTCTATGAATTTGTGAAATGGCTTAATTCTTTACTTTGAAGAAAAACTTGCAACGTCCATAGCTAAATACTACAATGTCCTTGAAAATGAAATCTTTTTTTTCTGCCAGCATTGTGTTCTTAAAGCACTAGTTTTAAAAAATAGTCGTTTCCTAAAAACGCTAGTTTCCTCGAAACGCCAGTTTCCCAGAAACGCTAGTTTCCCAGAAACGCCAGTTTCCCAGAAACGGTAGTTTCTCAGAAATGATAGTTTTTTAGAAGGTGGTAGTTTTTCCCAGACACTTTCTTTTGAAAGACCGTTTTAAAATCCTAGAAACAGTAGTTTCCTAGAAACAGTAGTTTCCTAGAAACAGTAGTTTCCTAGAAACAGTAGTTTCCTAGAAACAGTAGTTTCCTAGAAACAGTAGTTTCCTAGAAACGGTAGTTTCCTAGAAACAGTAGTTTCCTAGAAACAGTAGTTTCCTAGAAACAGTAGTTTCCTAGAAAAACTTCCTAGAAAACAAAAGTTCCCTCAAGCCATAGAAAGAATGCAATTAAACTGTCAAACGAAGGGCGAGAAACTCTACACGTAGACTTTTAAACAGACGCCTCAGCCAGGCGTGAAGCTGCTACCAATCAATCGATAATGAGACTGCACAGAACAAAAATTCCTATGGATATTCGTGTCATTGATTTTCCTTTCTCCCGACCTAATCACGCGCAAGCCAGTTATGCCGGCATGGCGATCCCCAATATCAGCAGCGAACCGGTGAGTCTCTGCCAACCTGTTCGAATGCGGAACAGCACGAGTGGGGAAAAATTTTTTGTTCGGGTCCACTCGCCAGTGCCTCATTAGCCATGGGCCGCTTAGAGAGGCTGGGGGGGAGGCGCCGTATGCAAAGTAAGACGGATTACGTAATCTAAAAAGTAGTCTGCGTAAATTTAGTGTAGAAGAATTTCTCTTTTTAAAAGAAAACCCCTTGCCTTGTATCTGAGGCAGAAATGCAAAGTGAATAGGGGTGGGGGGTGGGGCAGTCTGGCATTTCAGGCAGCTGCTTTTGATGTCTTTGAGTCCGGGGCTTCACAGGACCTGCCGCCTCATCGCGAGCTAAATAAGTTTAATTCAATTAGGCTGTGAACGAAATCAATTTTGCCTTGTCACGAATTTCGCATGCTTTCACTACCGAGTGATTGAGTGAATTGGGAAAGACACCACCTACCTGTGATGAGCGGCTGCACCTGCGGCGCCCGCCTCGGAGGGTCCGGCAGGCAGGCGTGCTCAAAGATGAACCGCCAGATGCTCATGCAGCGCTGGTAGTTGCTGCTAGTGTCGATGGTTGCCGGGCAGAAACAGTTGAAGATTCGCTCCATTGCTGGCAGGTTTTTCAGGTGCTCGCGGCAGATCTCTAGAGATGACTGGCTCTGCAGCTGGCAGTACTGGTCTGCAGTGTGAGTTCGGGGTGGAGCTGCCTTGGCAACAGAGCGATGATGGGACTGGTGATTGGCATCAGCTGATTAAGATCTGCTGATTGGGATCTGCTGATTGGGATCTGCTGATTGGGATCTGCTGATTGGGATCTGCTGATTGGGATCTAGTTCTAATCCTGACTCTTCGTGACTTTTCCTGACTCTTCCTGACTCTTCCTGACTCTTCCTGACTCTTCCTGACTCTTCCTGACTCTTCCTGACTCTTCCAGTCTCTTCCTGACTCTTCCTGACTCTTCCTGACTCTTCCTGACTCTTCCAGTCTCTTCCTGACTCTTCCAGTCTCTTCCTGACTCTTCCAGTCTCTTTCTGACTCTTCCAGTCTCTTCCTGACTCTTCCTGACTCTTCCTGACTCTTCCTGACTCTTCCTGACTCTTCCAGTCTCTTCCTGACTCTTCCAGTCTCTTCCTGACTCTTCCAGTCTCTTTCTGACTCTTTCAGTCTCTTCCTGACTCTTCCTGACTCTTCCTGACTCTTCCAGTCTCTTCCTGACTCTTCCTGACTCTTCCTGACTCTTCCTGACTCTTCCAGTCTCTTCCTGACTCTTCCTGACTCTTCCTGAATCTTCCTGACTCTTCCTGACTCCTCCTGACTCTTCCTGACTCCTCCTGACTCTTCCTGACTCTTCCTGACTCTTCCTGACTCTTCCTGACTCTTCCTGACTCTTCCAGTCTCTTCCAGTCTCTTCCTGACTCTTCCTGACTCTTCCAGTCTCTTCCTGACTCTTCCTGACTCTTCCAGTCTCTTCCTGACTCTTCCTGACTCTTCCTGAATCTTCCTGACTCTTCCTGACTCTTCCTGACTCTTCCTGACTCTTCCTGACTCTTCCTGACTCTTCCAGTCTCTTCCTGACTCTTCCTGACTCTTCCAGTCTCCTCCTGACTCTTCCTGACTCTTCCTGACTCTTCCTGACTCTTCTCTGACTCTTCCTGGCTCTTCCTGACTCTTCCTGACTCTTCCTGACTCTTCCTGACTCCTCCTGACTCTTCCTGACTCTTCCTGACTCTTCCTGACTCCTCCTGACTCTTCCTGACTCCTCCTGACTCTTCCTGACTCTTCCTGACTCTTCCTGACTCTTCCTGACTCTTCCTGACTCTTCCAGTCTCTTCCAGTCTCTTCCTGACTCTTCCTGACTCTTCCAGTCTCTTCCTGACTCTTCCTGACTCTTCCTGAATCTTCCTGACTCTTCCTGACTCTTCCTGACTCTTCCTGACTCTTCCTGACTCTTCCTGACTCTTCCAGTCTCTTCCTGACTCTTCCTGACTCTTCCAGTCTCCTCCTGACTCTTCCTGACTCTTCCTGACTCTTCCTGACTCTTCTCTGACTCTTCCTGGCTCTTCCTGACTCTTCCTGACTCTTCCTGACTCTTCCTGACTCCTCCTGACTCTTCCTGACTCTTCCTGACTCTTCTCTGACTCTTCCTGACTCTTCCTGACTCTTCCAGTCTCCTCCTGACTCTTCCTGACTCTTCCTGACTCTTCCTGACTCTTCTCTGACTCTTCCTGACTCTTTCTGACTCTTCTCTGACTCTTCCTGACTCTTCCTGACTCTTCCTGACTCTTCCTGACTCCTCCTGACTCTTCCTGACTCTTCCTGACTCTTCTCTGACTCTACATGACTCTTCCTGACTCTTCCAGTCTCCTCCTGACTCTTCCTGACTCTTCCTGACTCTTCCTGACTCTTCTCTGACTCTTCCTGACTCTTCCTGACTCTTCTCTGACTCTTCCTGACTCTTCCTGACTCTTCCTGACTCTTCCAGTCTCTTCCTGACTCTTCCTGACTCTTCCTGACTCTTCCTGACTCTTCCAGTCTCTTCCTGACTCTTCCAGTCTCTTCCTGACTCTTCCAGTCTCTTCCTGACTCTTCCAGTCTCTTTCTGACTCTTCCAGTCTCTTCCTGACTCTTCCTGACTCTTCCTGACTCTTCCTGACTCTTCCTGACTCTTCCAGTCTCTTCCTGACTCTTCCAGTCTCTTCCTGACTCTTCCAGTCTCTTTCTGACTCTTTCAGTCTCTTCCTGACTCTTCCTGACTCTTCCTGACTCTTCCTGACTCTTCCTGACTCTTCCTGACTCTTCCTGACTCTTCCTGACTCTTCCAGTCTCTTCCTGACTCTTCCAGTCTCTTCCTGACTCTTCCAGTCTCTTTCTGACTCTTCCTGACTCTTCCAGTCTCTTCCTGACTCTTCCTGACTCTTCCAGTCTCTTCCTGACTCTTCCTGACTCTTCCTGAATCTTCCTGACTCTTCCTGACTCTTCCTGACTCTTCCTGACTCTTCCTGACTCTTCCTGACTCTTCCAGTCTCTTCCTGACTCTTCCTGACTCTTCCAGTCTCCTCCTGACTCTTCCTGACTCTTCCTGACTCTTCCTGACTCTTCTCTGACTCTTCCTGGCTCTTCCTGACTCTTCCTGACTCTTCCTGACTCTTCCTGACTCCTCCTGACTCTTCCTGACTCTTCCTGACTCTTCCTGACTCCTCCTGACTCTTCCTGACTCCTCCTGACTCTTCCTGACTCTTCCTGACTCTTCCTGACTCTTCCAGTCTCTTCCTGACTCTTCCTGACTCTTCCTGACTCTTCCAGTCTCTTCCTGACTCTTCCTGACTCTTCCTGACTCTTCCAGTCTCTTCCTGACTCTTCCTGACTCTTCCTGACTCTTCCTGACTCTTCCTGACTCTACCTGACTCTTCCTGACTCTACCTGACTCTTCCTGACTCTTCCTGACTCTTCCTGACTCCTCCTGACTCTTCCTGACTCTTCCTGACTCTTCTCTGACTCTACATGACTCTTCCTGACTCTTCCAGTCTCCTCCTGACTCTTCCTGACTCTTCTCTGACTCTTCCTGACTCTTCTCTGACTCTTCCTGACTCTTCCAGTCTCTTCCTGACTCTTCCTGACTCTTCCTGACTCCTCCTGACTCTTCCTGACTCTTCCTGACTCTTCCTGACTCTTCCTGACTCTTCCTGACTCTTCCAGTCTCCTCCTGACTCTTCCTGACTGTTCGTGACTCTTCCTGACTCTTCTCTGACTCTTCCTGACTCTTCCTGACTCTTCTCTGACTCTTCCTGACTCCTCCTGACTCTTCCTGACTCTTCCTGACTCTTCTCTGACTCTACATGACTCTTCCTGACTCTTCCAGTCTCCTCCTGACTCTTCTCTGACTCTTCCTGGCTCTTCCTGACTCTTCTCTGACTCTTCCTGACTCTTCCTGACTCTTCTCTGACTCTTCCTGACTCTTCCTGACTCTTCCTGACTCTTCCAGTCTCTTCCTGACTCTTCCTGACTCTTCCTGACTCTTCCTGACTCTTCCAGTCTCTTCCTGACTCTTCCAGTCTCTTCCTGACTCTTCCAGTCTCTTTCTGACTCATCCAGTCTCTTCCTGACTCTTCCTGACTCTTCCTGACTCTTCTCTGACTCTTCCTGGCTCTTCCTGACTCTTCCTGACTCTTCCTGACTCTTCCTGACTCCTCCTGACTCTTCCTGACTCTTCCTGACTCTTCCTGACTCTTCCTGACTCTTCCTGACTCTTCCAGTCTCCTCCTGACTCTTCCTGACTCTTCCTGACTCTTCCTGACTCTTCTCTGACTCTTCCTGACTCTTTCTGACTCTTCTCTGACTCTTCCTGACTCTTCCTGACTCTTCCTGACTCTTCCTGACTCCTCCTGACTCTTCCTGACTCTTCCTGACTCTTCCTGACTCTTCCTGACTCCTCCTGACTCTTCCTGACTCTTCCTGACTCTTCTCTGACTCTACATGACTCTTCCTGACTCTTCCAGTCTCCTCCTGACTCTTCCTGACTCTTCCTGACTCTTCCTGACTCTTCTCTGACTCTTCCTGACTCTTCCTGACTCTTCTCTGACTCTTCCTGACTCTTCCTGACTCTTCCTGACTCTTCCAGTCTCTTCCTGACTCTTCCTGACTCTTCCTGACTCTTCCTGACTCTTCCAGTCTCTTCCTGACTCTTCCAGTCTCTTCCTGACTCTTCCAGTCTCTTCCTGACTCTTCCAGTCTCTTTCTGACTCTTCCAGTCTCTTCCTGACTCTTCCTGACTCTTCCTGACTCTTCCTGACTCTTCCTGACTCTTCCAGTCTCTTCCTGACTCTTCCAGTCTCTTCCTGACTCTTCCAGTCTCTTTCTGACTCTTTCAGTCTCTTCCTGACTCTTCCTGACTCTTCCTGACTCTTCCTGACTCTTCCTGACTCTTCCTGACTCTTCCTGACTCTTCCTGACTCTTCCAGTCTCTTCCTGACTCTTCCAGTCTCTTCCTGACTCTTCCAGTCTCTTTCTGACTCTTCCTGACTCTTCCAGTCTCTTCCTGACTCTTCCTGACTCTTCCAGTCTCTTCCTGACTCTTCCTGACTCTTCCTGAATCTTCCTGACTCTTCCTGACTCTTCCTGACTCTTCCTGACTCTTCCTGACTCTTCCTGACTCTTCCAGTCTCTTCCTGACTCTTCCTGACTCTTCCAGTCTCCTCCTGACTCTTCCTGACTCTTCCTGACTCTTCCTGACTCTTCTCTGACTCTTCCTGGCTCTTCCTGACTCTTCCTGACTCTTCCTGACTCTTCCTGACTCCTCCTGACTCTTCCTGACTCTTCCTGACTCTTCCTGACTCCTCCTGACTCTTCCTGACTCCTCCTGACTCTTCCTGACTCTTCCTGACTCTTCCTGACTCTTCCAGTCTCTTCCTGACTCTTCCTGACTCTTCCTGACTCTTCCAGTCTCTTCCTGACTCTTCCTGACTCTTCCTGACTCTTCCAGTCTCTTCCTGACTCTTCCTGACTCTTCCTGACTCTTCCTGACTCTTCCTGACTCTACCTGACTCTTCCTGACTCTACCTGACTCTTCCTGACTCTTCCTGACTCTTCCTGACTCCTCCTGACTCTTCCTGACTCTTCCTGACTCTTCTCTGACTCTACATGACTCTTCCTGACTCTTCCAGTCTCCTCCTGACTCTTCCTGACTCTTCTCTGACTCTTCCTGACTCTTCTCTGACTCTTTCTGACTCTTCTCTGACTCTTCCTGACTCTTCCTGACTCTTCCTGACTCTTCCTGACTCCTCCTGACTCTTCCTGACTCTTCCTGACTCTTCTCTGACTCTACATGACTCTTCCTGACTCTTCCAGTCTCCTCCTGACTCTTCCTGACTCTTCCTGACTCTTCCTGACTCTTCTCTGACTCTTCCTGACTCTTTCTGACTCTTCTCTGACTCTTCCTGACTCTTCCTGACTCTTCCTGACTCTTCCAGTCTCTTTCTGACTCTTCCAGTCTCTTCCTGACTCTTCCTGACTCTTCCTGACTCTTCCTGACTCTTCCTGACTCTTCCAGTCTCTTCCTGACTCTTCCAGTCTCTTCCTGACTCTTCCAGTCTCTTTCTGACTCTTTCAGTCTCTTCCTGACTCTTCCTGACTCTTCCTGACTCTTCCTGACTCTTCCTGACTCTTCCTGACTCTTCCTGACTCTTCCTGACTCTTCCAGTCTCTTCCTGACTCTTCCTGACTCTTCCTGACTCTTCCAGTCTCTTCCTGACTCTTCCTGACTCTTCCTGAATCTTCCTGACTCTTCCTGACTCCTCCTGACTCTTCCTGACTCTTCCTGACTCTTCCTGACTCTTCCAGTCTCTTCCAGTCTCTTCCTGACTCTTCCTGACTCTTCCAGTCTCTTCCTGACTCTTCCTGACTCTTCCAGTCTCTTCCTGACTCTTCCTGACTCTTCCTGAATCTTCCTGACTCTTCCTGACTCTTCCTGACTCTTCCTGACTCTTCCTGACTCTTCCTGACTCTTCCAGTCTCTTCCTGACTCTTCCTGACTCTTCCTGACTCTTCCAGTCTCTTCCTGACTCTTCCTGACTCTTCCTGACTCTTCCTGACTCTTCCTGACTCTTCCAGTCTCTTTCTGACTCATCCAGTCTCTTCCTGACTCTTCCTGACTCTTCCTGACTCTTCTCTGACTCTTCCTGGCTCTTCCTGACTCTTCCTGACTCTTCCTGACTCTTCCTGACTCCTCCTGACTCTTCCTGACTCTTCCTGACTCTTCCTGACTCTTCCTGACTCTTCCTGACTCTTCCAGTCTCCTCCTGACTCTTCCTGACTCTTCCTGACTCTTCCTGACTCTTCTCTGACTCTTCCTGACTCTTTCTGACTCTTCTCTGACTCTTCCTGACTCTTCCTGACTCTTCCTGACTCTTCCTGACTCCTCCTGACTCTTCCTGACTCTTCCTGACTCTTCTCTGACTCTACATGACTCTTCCTGACTCTTCCAGTCTCCTCCTGACTCTTCCTGACTCTTCCTGACTCTTCCTGACTCTTCTCTGACTCTTCCTGACTCTTCCTGACTCTTCTCTGACTCTTCCTGACTCTTCCTGACTCTTCCTGACTCTTCCAGTCTCTTCCTGACTCTTCCTGACTCTTCCTGACTCTTCCTGACTCTTCCAGTCTCTTCCTGACTCTTCCAGTCTCTTCCTGACTCTTCCTGACTCTTCCTGACTCTTCCAGTCTCTTTCTGACTCTTCCAGTCTCTTCCTGACTCTTCCTGACTCTTCCTGACTCTTCCTGACTCTTCCTGACTCTTCCAGTCTCTTCCTGACTCTTCCAGTCTCTTCCTGACTCTTCCAGTCTCTTTCTGACTCTTTCAGTCTCTTCCTGACTCTTCCTGACTCTTCCTGACTCTTCCTGACTCTTCCTGACTCTTCCTGACTCTTCCTGACTCTTCCTGACTCTTCCAGTCTCTTCCTGACTCTTCCTGACTCTTCCTGACTCTTCCAGTCTCTTCCTGACTCTTCCTGACTCTTCCTGAATCTTCCTGACTCTTCCTGACTCCTCCTGACTCTTCCTGACTCTTCCTGACTCTTCCTGACTCTTCCAGTCTCTTCCAGTCTCTTCCTGACTCTTCCTGACTCTTCCAGTCTCTTCCTGACTCTTCCTGACTCTTCCAGTCTCTTCCTGACTCTTCCTGACTCTTCCTGAATCTTCCTGACTCTTCCTGACTCTTCCTGACTCTTCCTGACTCTTCCTGACTCTTCCTGACTCTTCCAGTCTCTTCCTGACTCTTCCTGACTCTTCCTGACTCTTCCAGTCTCTTCCTGACTCTTCCTGACTCTTCCTGACTCTTCCTGACTCTTCCTGACTCTTCCTGACTCTTCCTGACTCTTCCAGTCTCTTCCTGACTCTTCCTGACTCTTCCTGACTCTTCCAGTCTCTTCCTGACTCTTCCTGACTCTTCCTGACTCTTCCAGTCTCTTCCTGACTCTTCCTGACTCTTCCTGACTCTTCCTGACTCTTCCTGACTCTACCTGACTCTTCCTGACTCTACCTGACTCTTCCTGACTCTTCCTGACTCTTCCTGACTCCTCCTGACTCTTCCTGACTCTTCCTGACTCTTCTCTGACTCTACATGACTCTTCCTGACTCTTCCAGTCTCCTCCTGACTCTTCCTGACTCTTCTCTGACTCTTCCTGACTCTTCTCTGACTCTTCCTGACTCTTCCAGTCTCTTCCTGACTCTTCCTGACTCTTCCTGACTCCTCCTGACTCTTCCTGACTCTTCCTGACTCTTCCTGACTCTTCCTGACTCTTCCTGACTCTTCCAGTCTCCTCCTGACTCTTCCTGACTGTTCGTGACTCTTCCTGACTCTTCTCTGACTCTTCCTGACTCTTCCTGACTCTTCTCTGACTCTTCCTGACTCCTCCTGACTCTTCCTGACTCTTCCTGACTCTTCTCTGACTCTACATGACTCTTCCTGACTCTTCCAGTCTCCTCCTGACTCTTCCTGACTCTTCCTGACTCTTCCTGACTCTTCTCTGACTCTTCCTGACTCTTCCTGACTCTTCTCTGACTCTTCCTGACTCTTCCTGACTCTTCCTGACTCTTCCAGTCTCTTCCTGACTCTTCCTGACTCTTCCTGACTCTTCCTGACTCTTCCAGTCTCTTCCTGACTCTTCCAGTCTCTTCCTGACTCTTCCAGTCTCTTTCTGACTCATCCAGTCTCTTCCTGACTCTTCCTGACTCTTCCTGACTCTTCTCTGACTCTTCCTGGCTCTTCCTGACTCTTCCTGACTCTTCCTGACTCTTCCTGACTCCTCCTGACTCTTCCTGACTCTTCCTGACTCTTCCTGACTCTTCCTGACTCTTCCTGACTCTTCCAGTCTCCTCCTGACTCTTCCTGACTCTTCCTGACTCTTCCTGACTCTTCTCTGACTCTTCCTGACTCTTTCTGACTCTTCTCTGACTCTTCCTGACTCTTCCTGACTCTTCCTGACTCTTCCTGACTCCTCCTGACTCTTCCTGACTCTTCCTGACTCTTCTCTGACTCTACATGACTCTTCCTGACTCTTCCAGTCTCCTCCTGACTCTTCCTGACTCTTCCTGACTCTTCCTGACTCTTCTCTGACTCTTCCTGACTCTTCCTGACTCTTCTCTGACTCTTCCTGACTCTTCCTGACTCTTCCTGACTCTTCCAGTCTCTTCCTGACTCTTCCTGACTCTTCCTGACTCTTCCTGACTCTTCCAGTCTCTTCCTGACTCTTCCAGTCTCTTCCTGACTCTTCCAGTCTCTTCCTGACTCTTCCAGTCTCTTTCTGACTCTTCCAGTCTCTTCCTGACTCTTCCTGACTCTTCCTGACTCTTCCTGACTCTTCCTGACTCTTCCAGTCTCTTCCTGACTCTTCCAGTCTCTTCCTGACTCTTCCAGTCTCTTTCTGACTCTTTCAGTCTCTTCCTGACTCTTCCTGACTCTTCCTGACTCTTCCTGACTCTTCCTGACTCTTCCTGACTCTTCCTGACTCTTCCTGACTCTTCCAGTCTCTTCCTGACTCTTCCTGACTCTTTCTGACTCTTCCAGTCTCTTCCTGACTCTTCCTGACTCTTCCTGAATCTTCCTGACTCTTCCTGACTCCTCCTGACTCTTCCTGACTCTTCCTGACTCTTCCTGACTCTTCCAGTCTCTTCCAGTCTCTTCCTGACTCTTCCTGACTCTTCCAGTCTCTTCCTGACTCTTCCTGACTCTTCCAATCTCTTCCTGACTCTTCCTGACTCTTCCTGAATCTTCCTGACTCTTCCTGACTCTTCCTGACTCTTCCTGACTCTTCCTGACTCTTCCTGACTCTTCCAGTCTCTTCCTGACTCTTCCTGACTCTTCCTGACTCTTCCAGTCTCTTCCTGACTCTTCCTGACTCTTCCTGACTCTTCCTGACTCTTCCTGACTCTTCCTGACTCTTCCTGACTCTTCCAGTCTCTTCCTGACTCTTCCTGACTCTTCCTGACTCTTCCAGTCTCTTCCTGACTCTTCCTGACTCTTCCTGACTCTTCCAGTCTCTTCCTGACTCTTCCTGACTCTTCCTGACTCTTCCTGACTCTTCCTGACTCTACCTGACTCTTCCTGACTCTACCTGACTCTTCCTGACTCTTCCTGACTCTTCCTGACTCCTCCTGACTCTTCCTGACTCTTCCTGACTCTTCTCTGACTCTACATGACTCTTCCTGACTCTTCCAGTCTCCTCCTGACTCTTCCTGACTCTTCTCTGACTCTTCCTGACTCTTCTCTGACTCTTCCTGACTCTTCCAGTCTCTTCCTGACTCTTCCTGACTCTTCCTGACTCCTCCTGACTCTTCCTGACTCTTCCTGACTCTTCCTGACTCTTCCTGACTCTTCCTGACTCTTCCAGTCTCCTCCTGACTCTTCCTGACTGTTCGTGACTCTTCCTGACTCTTCTCTGACTCTTCCTGACTCTTCCTGACTCTTCTCTGACTCTTCCTGACTCCTCCTGACTCTTCCTGACTCTTCCTGACTCTTCTCTGACTCTACATGACTCTTCCTGACTCTTCCAGTCTCCTCCTGACTCTTCCTGACTCTTCCTGACTCTTCCTGACTCTTCTCTGACTCTTCCTGACTCTTCCTGACTCTTCTCTGACTCTTCCTGACTCTTCCTGACTCTTCCTGACTCTTCCAGTCTCTTCCTGACTCTTCCTGACTCTTCCTGACTCTTCCTGACTCTTCCAGTCTCTTCCTGACTCTTCCAGTCTCTTCCTGACTCTTCCAGTCTCTTTCTGACTCATCCAGTCTCTTCCTGACTCTTCCTGACTCTTCCTGACTCTTCTCTGACTCTTCCTGGCTCTTCCTGACTCTTCCTGACTCTTCCTGACTCTTCCTGACTCCTCCTGACTCTTCCTGACTCTTCCTGACTCTTCCTGACTCTTCCTGACTCTTCCTGACTCTTCCAGTCTCCTCCTGACTCTTCCTGACTCTTCCTGACTCTTCCTGACTCTTCTCTGACTCTTCCTGACTCTTTCTGACTCTTCTCTGACTCTTCCTGACTCTTCCTGACTCTTCCTGACTCTTCCTGACTCCTCCTGACTCTTCCTGACTCTTCCTGACTCTTCTCTGACTCTACATGACTCTTCCTGACTCTTCCAGTCTCCTCCTGACTCTTCCTGACTCTTCCTGACTCTTCCTGACTCTTCTCTGACTCTTCCTGACTCTTCCTGACTCTTCTCTGACTCTTCCTGACTCTTCCTGACTCTTCCTGACTCTTCCAGTCTCTTCCTGACTCTTCCTGACTCTTCCTGACTCTTCCTGACTCTTCCAGTCTCTTCCTGACTCTTCCAGTCTCTTCCTGACTCTTCCAGTCTCTTCCTGACTCTTCCAGTCTCTTTCTGACTCTTCCAGTCTCTTCCTGACTCTTCCTGACTCTTCCTGACTCTTCCTGACTCTTCCTGACTCTTCCAGTCTCCTCCTGACTCTTCCTGACTGTTCGTGACTCTTCCTGACTCTTCTCTGACTCTTCCTGACTCTTCCTGACTCTTCTCTGACTCTTCCTGACTCCTCCTGACTCTTCCTGACTCTTCCTGACTCTTCTCTGACTCTACATGACTCTTCCTGACTCTTCCAGTCTCCTCCTGACTCTTCCTGACTCTTCCTGACTCTTCCTGACTCTTCTCTGACTCTTCCTGACTCTTCCTGACTCTTCTCTGACTCTTCCTGACTCTTCCTGACTCTTCCTGACTCTTCCAGTCTCTTCCTGACTCTTCCTGACTCTTCCTGACTCTTCCTGACTCTTCCAGTCTCTTCCTGACTCTTCCAGTCTCTTCCTGACTCTTCCAGTCTCTTTCTGACTCATCCAGTCTCTTCCTGACTCTTCCTGACTCTTCCTGACTCTTCCTGACTCTTCCTGACTCTTCCAGTCTCTTCCTGACTCTTCCAGTCTCTTCCTGACTCTTCCAGTCTCTTTCTGACTCTTTCAGTCTCTTCCTGAGTCTTCCTGACTCTTCCTGACTCTTCCTGACTCTTCCTGACTCTTCCTGACTCTTCCAGTCTCTTCCTGACTCTTCCTGACTCTTCCTGACTCTTCCTGACTCTTCCTGGCTCTTCCTGACTCTTCTTGACTTTTCCTGACTCTTCGTGACTTTTCCTGACTCTTCTTGACTCCACCTTTCCTGACTCTTCCTGACTCTTCCTGACTCTTCCTGATTCTACCTGACTCTTCCTGACTCTACCTGACTCTTTCTGACTCTTCCTGACTCTTCCTGACTCTACCTGACTCTTCCTGACTCTTCCTGACTCTTCCTGACTCCTCCTGACTCTTCCTGACTCTTCCTGACTCTTCTCTGACTCTACATGACTCTTCCTGACTCTTCCAGTCTCCTCCTGACTCTTCCTGACTCTTCTCTGACTCTTCCTGACTCTTCTCTGACTCTTCCTGGCTCTTCCTGACTCTTCCTGACTCTTCCTGACTCTTCCTGACTCCTCCTGACTCTTCCTGACTCTTCCTGACTCTTCCTGACTCTTCCTGACTCTTCCTGACTCTTCCAGTCTCCTCCTGACTCTTCCTGACTGTTCGTGACTCTTCCTGACTCTTCTCTGACTCTTCCTGACTCTTCCTGACTCTTCTCTGACTCTTCCTGACTCTTCCTGACTCTTCCTGACTCTTCCTGACTCCTCCTGACTCTTCCTGACTCTTCCTGACTCTTCTCTGACTCTACATGACTCTTCCTGACTCTTCCAGTCTCCTCCTGACTCTTCCTGACTCTTCCTGACTCTTCCTGACTCTTCTCTGACTCTTCCTGACTCTTCCTGACTCTTCTCTGACTCTACATGACTCTTCCAGTCTCTTCCGACTCTTCATGCATCTTCCTGACTCTCCTTCGATCTCTTCTACAGCAAACTTCCAACAACGCAGTCCAAACAGCGGGGAACTGAAAGCGCCGGCGGGGGCCCCCAGCCGTTAGTAGCTGCATCTGCCATGCTGCATCAGGGAGTCTGGGGCCGAGGCGGCGGGCAGGCACGCATTTATCTTACTCATCCGCCATGCTTGTGAGGCTTTTTCAGTGGGGATTCTGAGCCAAGGGCGGGCCAGAGCAGCGAGTGAAGCATAAATTTTGCATTTCCCAGCCCTGAGATCCTCTTTCTGCGGCCTCTGGTCCCTACCCCCCCCCCGCTATCTCCATCCACTACGGGGCGGAATCCATTAGCAATTGCCGCTATATTTTTGTGGCCAGAAATTCTCAACAATATCCACCCCTCTCTTTTGCAAGAGGGCAAAATGTTGTGACAAAAACAGCCGAGCCAAAACAGACGGAACTGTGGCGAGGGGGGGTTCGCCCGAATCCACCTTGGACCCGAAATAGTTCCCAAATGCCTCGATTTGGAATCCACTGGTTGGACTTTTACTCGTATGACAAAAACCGAGTGAGCGCGAGGATTTTCAAAAGGGGAAAAATTGATGAACTGGGCGGGGACCGCGACTTTCTCGCCTGGGGGGAACTTCGATTGGGAAAACTGTTTTGAGATAAATAAACTGACTATCGGACTGGTGAAGAGAGGAAACTGGGTGCGGTCGGTTGGGAGTCTTGATTAGTGCAGCTTTTGTCTGACCTGCCGGTTGCCGACAGACAGACAGACAGACAGACACTAAGACAGACACTAAGGCAGACAGACAGACAGACAGACAGACAGACAGACAGACAGACAGACAGACACTAAGACAGACAGACAGACAGACAGACAGACAGACAGACAGACAGACAGACAGACAGACAGACAGACAGACAGACAGACAGACAGACAGACAGACAGACAGACAGACAGACAGACAGACAGACAGACAGACAGACAGACAGAGACAGACTGCATGAATGAACACATGGCACTCGACACACAAGCCAGCAGTCGCCCATGCATTCAGATATTCCCCACTAAAAGTGCATCTCCAATTTCCCACTCCGCCCCCCTTCCGATGGCTCATCGATAGCGCCTCCATCGATGCCGCCTCCTCTCCTGTTATCCCAAGATCGCGAGGCCAAGCTGCCCCTCTGAGTCCTGTGAAATCCCAAACCTGTGACCGAGCAGCAAACGGGAGTTGCTACGCGGCTGTCCTGAGAAGGCCGGCTGGCATTCGATGAACAGATAAAACTGATGGCTGATACAGGAAGCTCAGCCAGCCAGTCAGTTTTAACGTATTCGACCTCTTTGAGTTAAAAGAAATTGCAAAAAGAGGCGTTCATGCCATTTATCGAAAGAACACTCGCCGCTGAAGACAGGAAAAATTGCTGGCAAAAGTGGACCTGTTGCTTCTGCTGCTAAAAAGCAATGGCAATCATGCAGAAAACATGCTATTCTTGCAGTTGCGACTTTGCTGAACAGCATTTGGACACCTTAATTTGGGCAATCAGCAGCCCCAGGCCTGCAGGGAAGAGGGGAGCTGGGGGCCCTCCGGGCTGACTGGCAGATGGAGACCAGAACGGAGAGGTCAGGGGCGCCAACACCTGCCGCTGATCGCCTTCTGTTACTGGGGGCAATAAATGATGCCTGCCTGACATGAATCGCCAACAGGAGTCTGAAATCCTGCAGAACATGTGTAGAGGGAGATCAAGGATCAAGGGGCGAGAAGGAAAGGTGTGAGAGATGAGGGGGAGAGAGGATAGAGAGGCAGGGAGAGAGGCAGGGAGAGAAGCAGGGAGAGGGGCAGGGAGAGAGGCGGGGAGAGAAGCAGGGAGAGAGGCAGGGAGAGAGGCAAGCACAGAGGCAGGGAGAGAGGCAGGGAGAGAGGCAGGGAGAGAGGCAGGGAGAAAGACAGGTAGAGAGGCAGGGAGAGAGGCAGGGAGAGAGGCAGGGAGAGAGGCAGGGAGAGAGGCAGGGAGAGAGGCAGGGAGAGAAGCAGGGAGAGGGGCAGGGAGAGAGGCGGGGAGAGAGGCAGAGAGAGAAGCAGGGAGAGAGGCAAGCACAGAGGCAGGGAGAGAGGCAGGGAGAGAGGCAGGGAGAGAGGCAGGGAGAAAGACAGGTAGAGAGGCAGGGAGAGAGGCAGGGAGAGAGGCAGGGAGAAAGACAGGTAGAGAGGCAGGGAGAGAGGCAGGGAGAGAGGCAGGGAGAGAGGGAGAGAGAGAGGCAGGGAGAGAGGCAGGGAGAGAGGCAGAGAGAGGGACAGAGAGTGAGGCAGGGAGAGAGGCAGGGAGAGAGGCAGAGAGAGGGACAGAGAGTGAGGCAGGGAGAGAGGCAGGGAGAGAGGCAGGGAGAGAGGCAGGGAGAAAGGCAGGGAGAGAGGCAAACACTAATAAACAGAAAAGCCTCAAAGCCATGAAAAGCAGCAAGGGAAAGCAAGGTGTGCAAATTGGATGCAGAAGGACAGAGATAAAGATGCTGAGAAATCGAGTGAGGCCAAGGGCATTGGCCTCATCGCAACCTGTTTTGCAATCTTCAAAATTCTGACAGCTCTCTGGCTGCTGAGCAGCTCACAATTGCATGTGTTACGCAACCACTCAGAATGAGCCAATGCTGTCAGGAGAGACAATAGCGTCTTGTTTAGCATATCTAATTCAAGTGGTTTGTTATTGTTGTCATGCCCAGGCAGCGCAGGAATGTGCCGCCCCCCGCTGGGCAGGTCTAATTGCCCTCTATTTTCGAGTTACCGTTTAAACCAAGTTTACAGCTTATAGCCTTCTCTCTGCAGTTTTTTACCAATTCGTTTTTGTTTGTTGATGGCGACGGGAGTACCGTTGACAGCCCGAGCTCGAATCCTTGTGGAGTCTGTTGGAGTGCCTGTCAATCACTGCACTTTGTGGCCTCGCCAACTTCAACTCCTAAGAGCTTCTATGGGACGTGAATAAGAGAGTCTCCCAGCCCCAAAAAAGGTTGAAGAGTCTGCAGGGTTCCATTGGGATATACACTGAAGTCGTCAAGTGCGGCCTTGGCAACCGAAGGCAAAACAGATGGCCGCACCGATTCGGTTTGCTATCCGAGCTAGAAGAGGTGTTGAAGGATTGTCCTCGACTCTCTGGCCTGGACCCGACTGTCTGTCTCCTCCTGGGCGGCCTCCCAGTTCCCTATTCAGTCCCCGGGGGGTTGTTCGAGCTTCCAACACTCGACCAAGTAAGAGAAGAAGAGACGGATGGACTGCAGTGACCTGGCCTGGGAGGGCATTAATTAAAAACAGGCTTGCTGGGGTCGGGAAGATTATCTCCGAAGCCGGACCAGCAATGCAGAGTTGGACTTTTTGAAGTAAAAAAATCTACTTTCTATCTGACTTTCCTGCGCAGCACTTTTTTGAGTTTCAGCCAACGTGCTGAAAATTGCAATTGGGGGCTCAGGCGCTTTGAGGGGGCTGATAATTGCTTGGACAGTTATAGGTAGAAAATTGAATAGCAAAAAAATTCTATTGCGCCTGTGTAAATTCTATGCAAGGAAATTCTTGTTTTCATTCTGTTTTAGGTGGGGAAGACTTCATATGAAATTAAAAGGTGGATAGACAGAGTGTGAAAGGGTAGGGGAGAGTCGGGGAGAGTCGGGGAGAGTCGGAGAGAGTCGGGGAGAGTCGGGGAGAGTCGGGGAGAGTCGGGGATAGTCGGGTAGAGTCGGGGAGAGTCGGGAAGAGTCGGGGAGAGTCGGGGAGAGTCGGGGAGAGTCGGAGAGAGTCGGGGAGAGTGGGAGAGTGGAGGAGAGTAGGGGAGAGTGAGAGAGTGGGAGAGTGGGGAGAGTGGGCGGAGTGGGGGAGAGTGGGGGAGAGTGGGGAGAGTGGGGAGAGTGAGAGAGTGGGAGAGTGGAGGAGAGTGGGGGAGAGTGGGGGAGAGTCGAGTAGAGTTGGGGAGAGTGGGAGAGTGGAGGAGAGTGGGGAGAGTGGGAGAGTGGGGGAGAGTGGGGAGAGTGGGAGAGTGGGGGAGAGTGGGGAGAGTGGGGAGAGTGGGAGAGTGGGGGAGAGTGGGAGAGTGGGGAGAGTGGGGGAGAGTGGGGAGAGAGTGGGAGAGTGGAGGAGAGTGGAGGAGAGTGGGGGAGAGTGGGCGAGTGGGGAGAGTGGAGGAGAGTGGGAGAGTGGAGGAGAGTGGGGGAGAGTGGGAGAGTGGAGGAGAGTGGGGGAGAGTGGGAGAGTGGAGGAGAGTGGGGGAGAGTGGGAGAGTGGAGGAGAGTGGGGGAGAGTGAGAGAGTGGAGGAGAGTGGGGGAGAGTGGGCGAGTGGGGAGAGTGGAGGAGAGTGGGAGAGTGGAGGAGAGTGGGGGAGAGTGGGAGAGTGGAGGAGAGTGGGGGAGAGTGGGAGAGTGGAGGAGAGTGGGGGAGAGTGGGAGAGTGGAGGAGAGTGGGGGAGAGTGAGAGAGTGGAGGAGAGTGGGGGAGAGTGAGAGATCGAGTGGGAGAGTGGAGGAGAGTGGAGGAGAGTGAGAGAGTGGGAGAGTGGAGGAGAGTGGAGGAGAGTGGAGGAGAGTGGAGGAGAGTGAGAGAGTGGGAGAGTGGAGGAGAGTGGAGGAGAGTGAGAGAGTGGGAGAGTGGGAGAGTGGAGGAGAGTGGAGGAGAGTGGAGGAGAGTGAGAGAGTGGGAGAGTGGAGGAGAGTGGAGGAGAGTGAGAGAGTGGGAGAGTGGAGGAGAGTGGAGGAGAGTGGGGGAGAGTGGGAGAGTGGAGGAGAGTGGGGGAGAGTGAGAGAGTGGGAGAGTGAAGGGGAGTGGGGGAGAGTGAGGAGAAGGAGATAGAAGCAAAGAGAGGAAGCAAGAGAGTGATATACAGAGTGAAACAGTGATCAGGATGCCAGCCAGTTATGGAAATGCCAGGAAAGAGCGAGAGCCCAACGCTACACTCCAGCATAGAGACCGCAGAGTGCGAGGCGGTCCGTAATGCTGGGAGCGGCCCGAAAGCAATTTGATTTACCGCCTCCAGGCAGCGGTTTGCCGTGGCGGCGTCCCCGAATTCGTCACACAGTTTTGTCCGACTGTCCGGGCGTGAGGGCCTCCAAGCCCCCCCCCCACCCAAGCCTCTCCTCCAAGAAGTGTCAGCGATTTTGAGTGATCGAGGCGGCTGATATTTTCCAGTTGAGTTGAGCGCAGCCGCCGCCCCCCAGACCCGAATCGAGCTCAGTGTTGCGTGTGACGGGCCGGAAGATTTTGACCATAGATTTCGATATGAGAAAGGCGGGCGGGTAGATAAGAAACAATTCAGCTGGCTTCCCGGCTCTCTCTCTGCTTGTGTGTCAAATTTTGCAGCTCGGCCGAGTTTTAAATGGCACGCTTGACTGGCTCGAGCGATAATAAACAAAAATCGGGAAGCTTCGCTGCTTCCAAGAAAAAGTCTTTCTTCTTTAACTGCTTCCTCGGAAGAAAGTGTCCGCTCAGCCGAAAGAGAGATGAAAAGAGAAAGTTTCAGCAACTCGGGGCGGCGCAGGATAACAAGTGGGTTTGGAGATCTAGATGAGGCCAGCCTCCTCTCTTCTTCATCTACTCTTCCAAGGACATGCAGACGCGAAAGAGGAAATCGAGTTCAAGAGAGAGACGAAAGGAAGCCGGAATTTGCCGACAGCTAGAGAGATCCCGCCCGGACACTGCTTGGTCGGTCGTCTTCTTCTTTTTCTCATTTTGTCCGGGAGATGAGGCGCGGAGAGGCTGGCGGCACCGCAGGCGGCCGGGCCCGCACCGCTAATTGCTCAAGTGCGGGTAATTCAATCAGCGGAGCTGTTGGCCAGGGGCTCGGCCTGTGCTCAGCTGGGCGGGGGGGGGGGCTTCCTTCTCCTCATCGCCCACGGTGTGTTTTTTCTTCACTAAAGTTTATATCCCAGCAACGGATGCGAAACCAGATCCCCCTGTGAGCCGTGCCGCCGGTCTGTCATTTGTCTCATTAAGCCGAAATCATTAGCTGACCCGGGAACTCCACATGGAGCATGAAAAAAATTAATTGACTTTGGGGTAGTCAGCTGTCCATATAATGACTCTGAACTCTCGGCTGCAATCAGAAGGCATGAGCGCACTGCACTGTATTGCTCAGGTAAGGTTGACTCTAGGCCACTGAATCAACAATGACTTGTAAACGGATTGAACTAGCTGAAGATCTGTTCCGGTTCAAGAGATTGATTCAAGCGCTTATTGAAATCACAAGCGCGCACATGTCACAAGCGCGCACACATGTCACAAGCACGCACAGTCAGCCGTTTTAAATGCTAAATCCTCTATTTTATGTCTAAAAAATATTAATATTCAAACAGCCCCAGTTAGAGGGACACTTCAGAGGTCAAACGTGTCAGTAGGCGTAGGTCTGTGGGATGCGGAGAGCTGTGCAATTGTGAACAATAGAAAGGGAAGTGAGAATGGGAGGAAGATGGAGAACGGTGACGCAACGGAGTTAATTTTTATCATAGCGGAGCCACTTCAACAGCGAGCTGGCGGGTGAAAGTCCCAATTTTAGCGCTTTCACTCGGTGAGGCAGCGGTGCCAGCTCATTGTCTGAACTTGAGAGACATTGACAGCTTGGGGGTCCCCAAACGCCTGAATGACTGCCCCGCCCCCTTGTCAAGCCCTCTTCACGGGCTCCACATTTGCGAGGCGATATGTCGAGTTCATCTTCTCAACTTAGCTGAGCTGTCAATCAGTCGCTCAGGATGAGGTGTTGCGCCTTCAAGACATTTGAAAAGCGACAACAGATGGGCTTTTGGAAACTGTTGGAAGAATTTGCTTAAATTAATTAACCGATGGTGACTGAAAAATCGCCCAGCCAACCCCACTAGAAAAATCGCCCCAGCCACCCCTACTAGAAAAATCGCCCAGCCACCCCACTAGAAAAATCGCCCCAGCCACCCCACTAGAAAAATCGCCCCAGCCAACCCCACTAGAAAAATCGCCCCAGCCACCCCTACTAGAAAAATCGCCCAGCCACCCCACTAGAAAATCGCCCCAGCCACCCACTAGAAAAATCGCCCCAGCCACCCCTACTAGAAAAATCGCCCCAGCCAACCCCACTAGAAAAATCGCCCAGCCACCCCCACTAGAAAAATCGCCCAGCCAACCCCACTAGAAAAATCGCCTAGCCAACCCCGCTAGAAAAATCGCCCAGCCAACCCCGCTAGAAAAATCGCCCAGCCAACCCACTAGAAAAATCGCCCAGCCAACCCCACTAGAAAAATCGCCCAGCCACCCCACTAGAAAAATCGCCCCAGCCAACCCCACTAGAAAAATCGCCCCAGCCAACCCCACTAGAAAAATCGCCCAGCCAACCCCACTAGAAAAATCGCCTAGCCAACCCCGCTAGAAAAATCGCCCAGCCAACCCCGCTAGAAAAATCGCCCAGCCAACCCCACTAGAAAAATCGCCCAGCCAACCCCACTAGAAAAATCGCCCAGCCACCCCACTAGAAAAATCGCCCCAGCCAACCCCACTAGAAAAATCGCCCCAGCCAACCCCACTAGAAAAATCGCCCCAGCCACCCCTACTAGAAAAATCGCCCAGCCACCCCACTAGAAAAATCGCCCAGCCAACCCCACTAGAAAAATCGCCAACCCCACTAGAAAAATCGCCCAGCCAACCCCACTAGAAAAATCATCCAGCCACCCCACTAGAAAAATCGCCCAGCCACCCCACTAGAAAAATCGCCTAGCCACCCCACTAGAAAAATCGCCCAGCCACCCGCAGAGCAGGCAACTCACAGTCCAGGCAGAGGATCCGCACCAGGCCCAGCTTGGCTCCGCACTCCGAGCTCTGGTAGCAGGTGTCATTGGCCACGTGACAGAAGTTCTCCCTGACGGCAGCTCCCGCCAGCGTCAGCATCGAGTCGGACAGCGAAGGCAGCTGAAGGCAGAGCCCGAAGGCCAACACCAACAGGCCGCTCGTTGGTGCTGCTGCAAAAGGAGAAAAAACTGCAAAATCAGTCAGCCAGGTTCCGATCCCAGTGGTACAGTCCCCGGGGGGTCTAAGTAGGGCAGGGCAGATAAGGATAGACATAAACTTGGGGCAAAAAGAACAATGTCAACTAATCTATTTCTGCTTCCATATATATAAATACATGAAAGTTGCATAGACCAATTTGCTTGGGAATATTGGATTGAATATACATTACACTGGATACTCGCCCCTGTCCCTGTCCGCCTGTGTCTGCCCGACCGCCCGCGGCTGCTTATGCAACTTCACGGGGGGCCAACAACAAACCAGCCTGTAACAACAGGGATTCGAAACCCCCTCCTGCTAAACAGTTGGAAATCCGACTCGGCCACTCTTTGTCGGGGTGGAGGGAGATGGCCGCATCTACCAATAAGCAGATGAAGCCCACGGGGGGAAGCTGGGCCGCTGGTATAGACGATTTTTAGTTGCTACCCAAAGCTGGCGGCGGGCCGAAATCCATTTCTGTGCTTCTCTCAAAGAAAAACATTCTCCACGGGGGGGGGGTTGGGCGGCGGCGGCAGTGAAAGTCGGGTTTCAGTTTTACACGGGCGCGCAGATTTTGTCGCGAAGGTGAACACTGGGGTGATGGAGTTATGGAATTTTTCAATCAATTTTCACTCGCATGCGCTGATTACTCATATGGGATCGATGGGTGACGGGTGAAGAATATTGTGCGACTTGGAGAGCGGGGATCTGTGAAGCTTGGGGATCTGTGAAGCTTGGGGATCTGTGAAGCTTGGGGATCTGTGAAGCTTGGGGATCTGTGAAGCTTGGGGATCTGTGAAGCTTGGGGATCTGTGAAGCTTGGGGATCTGTGAAGCTTGGGGATCTGTGAAGCTTGGGGATCTGTGAAGCTTGGGAATCTGTGAAGCTTGGGGATCTGTGAAGCTTGGGGATCTGTGAAGCTTGGGGATCTGTGAAGCTTGGGGATCTGTGAAGCTTGGGGATCTGTGAAGCTTGGGGATCTGTGAAGCTTGGGGATCTGTGAAGCTTGGGGATCTGTGAAGCTTGGGGATCTGTGAAGCTTGGGGATCTGTGAAGCTTGGGGATCTGTGAAGCTTGGGGATCTGTGAAGCTTGGGGATCTGTGAAGCTTGGGAATCTGTGAAGCTTGGGGATCTGTGAAGCTTGGGGATCTGTAAAGCTTGGGGATCTGTGAAGCTTGGGGATCTGTGAAGCTTGGGATCTGTGAAGCTTAGGGATCTGTGAAGCTTGGGGATCTGTGAAGCTTAGAGATTTGTGAAGCTTAGAGATTGTGAAGCTTGGGGATCTGTGAAGCTTGGGATCTGTGAAGCTTAGAGATTTGTGAAGCTTGGGGATCTGTGAAGCTTGGGGATCTGTAAAGCTTGGGGATCTGTGAAGCTTGGGGATCTGTGAAGCTTGGGGATCTGTGAAGCTTGGGGATCTGTGAAGCTTAGGGATCTGTGAAGCTTGGGGATCTGTGAAGCTTAGGGATCTGTGAAGCTTGGGGATCTGTGAAGCTTAGAGATTTGTGAAGCTTAGAGATTTGTGAAGCTTGGGGATCTGTGAAGCTTGGGGATCTGTGAAGCTTAGAGATTTGTGAAGCTTGGGGATCTGTGAAGCTTGGGGATCTGTAAAGCTTGGGGATCTGTGAAGCTTGGGGATCTGTGAAGCTTGGGGATCTGTGAAGCTTGGGGATCTGTGAAGCTTAGGGATCTGTGAAGCTTGGGGATCTGTGAAGCTTAGAGATTTGTGAAGCTTAGAGATTTGTGAAGCTTGGGGATCTGTGAAGCTTAGAGATTTGTGAAGCTTGGGGATCGGTGAAGCTTAGAGATTTGTGAAGCTTGGGGATCTGTGAAGCTTAGAGATTTGTGAAGCTTGGGGATCGGTGAAGCTTAAAGATTTGTGAAGCTTGGGGATCTGTGAAGTTATACGTGAACGTGAAGCTGGGTGAGTGTAATTCTAAGCCTCCCTTAGTTACCAGACAGGAAAAGCGCACAGGTGTTTTACAGTGACTTTCAGAACACCACTTAGCTAGCAGAAGAGAATCTTGAGAGAAAGGAAGAGTTACCTAACCGCCAGCTACATCAAGGTAAGCCGTCTGTCCAGCTGGCCCGAGAACACAAAAAGCCATTTATTGCGCTGGCCTCGCCGCTGCCTTGGCGGGGTGGCTCCGGCAGACGAGATTGAATCAATTTTAACAACACTTTGGGATAGCCTTCCCTCTGCCTCCCTTCCTCCCCTTGTTCCCAACCGACTTAATAATCCCCCGCTGAGCCGCCCGTTCCCTTGACGACTGCAGGGTCCATCCAGTGCAACTCCCACCGGCTGGGCAGTTGCTCCAAGCATGTTGCGGGCTGAGGCTTGCTTGAAATTCTTTTTAACGTCATCGCAGACGGCGGCGGCGGTGGTTGGGCAAACGTTTTTTCTTTAAAAAATTGAGGGAATTTCTCCATTAGCCTGTCAGGGGAGCAGATCGTTATCGGCCGGGTCACTTTTCCCTCTCTCCGCTCCGTCCCTGTGTGCGCATTTTGCTTCTTTTCCTAAGCTGAACTTCCTTCTCTGCTCTGATCCTGGCTGCTTCAACTTGCCTCTCTCTCTCCTTCTCTACTCTCTTCTCTCCCCTCTCCCCTCTCTCCCCTCTCCCCTTCTCTCCCCTCTCCCCTTCTCTCCCCTCTCCCCTTCTCTCCCTCTCCCCTTCTCTCCCTCTCCCCTTCTCTCCCCTCTCCGCTTCTCTCTCCTCTCTCCTTCTCTCCCCTCTCCCCTTCTCTCCCCTCTCCGCTTCTCTCCCCTCTCCTCTTCTCTCCCTCTCCCCTTCTCTCCCCTCTCCGCTTCTCTCCCTCTCCCCTTCTCTCCCCTCTCTCCTTCTCTTTCCTCTCTCCTTCTCTACCCTCTCCGCTTCTCTCCCCTCTCCCCTTCACTCCCCTCTCCCCTTCTCTCCTCTCTCCGCTTCTCTCCCCGCTCCCTTCTCTCCCCCTCCCTTCTCTCCCTCTGCCCTTCTCTCCCCGCTCCCCTTCTCTCCCTCTCCCCTTCTCTTCCCTTCTCTCTCCTCTTCTCTCCCCTTCTCTCCCCTCTCCCCCTCTCTCCCCTTCTCTTCCCTTCTCTCCCTCTCTCCATTCGTTCCTCACAATTGGCTATTTCAATTTTTGGAAGCAGAACCTCATCATCCGTACCGCAGTGGAAATTTATGCTCTTCATTTCAAGCGTCGCTTGCGATATTCAGAGCGGCCTCATCCGGCAGACCAAGCGGTTCTGCGGCTGTCCGTCATTCAGTCAGACAGGCAGGCAGACGAGGGATGAGCGGCTGCAACTCAAAAGGCGTGTCGCATTTTGACAGCCTCCAGTCATATCTCTCCCTGTTTTCATGCCCCTCATCATCCAACTAAGTCCCCGGAGACTGGACTAGATGGGACAGCCCCCTACCCCCTTCCAGCAGCCCGCCTCACTAATTCTCGCCCTAACCAAGCATTAATGATGAAATCGCAAAAGTCGTTCCAGCTCCGCCGTGCGATTGCGTCACAAGCCAGGCTGATATTATAGTAATCATTGCGGCCATGGGACCGAGCCTTGGCCCAGCCAATTATCCGTGTGTTGCATCACTTTTGGCCCGGGCCTGTGGACTCTCTCTCTCTCCCAGCTAAATAATCCTTAAAGTCTGTGGAAATCTCACACCAATGATAGCCAGTATGCTGCATCAGGGAGATAGAAACTTTGCCTTGGTCGTGAGAGACTAACAAATTGGGTAAATAAGATACCCTACAGCACCAGCGATACCAGGGTTCCTGGGTAGGGTATCGTGTTACTGCAACTTTCTGTTGGTTAGTGTGATTTCGCAGGGAGAAGAGGGACACACAAGCTTGTGCAAACATTAAGAACAACTCTGCACTGAACAAACAGAGCTGACAATTACCATATCTATGTATTATATAGGCTCTAATATCTATTGTAATAGTCAGGCATTTATTGAATCGAGCTCGTACTTCAGACACACACAGAGAGAAGCACAGACCCACTTGTGCGGCTTTTAGCTGTCCGAATATTGGGCTAGAAAGCGTGGGTGGCCCCTTTTCGCTAATTTTTTTATTTCTGACTTAAATTGTACTTGCTAGACTGCTGATGACGGAAGAGGCTATTTGGTAGTAAATTTATAATAGAGATATTAATCGCATTACCTAATCCATCTCAGTCAATCATTATTTTAGTCTGATCTGTCAAAGGCGTGATTGACACATCAATTGGAAATCCTCATTCATAGGCTAAATAAGCTACTCAAGATTCTGAGAACTGCGGGGATCTAATAATGAGCACTGCTCAATGCTGCAGGTGACAGTCTGAGCCTGTAATTAGCTCTTGCAGTTCTGCTGTGTCCTCATCAGCGGCGAACTCGGAATCTTGTAGGTCCTATTGCTGAGATAAACACCTCAACTTCATCTGGTTATTAGTTGCCTTATTATAGTCATTTTACACCGTAATGAGCCTTCGATAGTAAGATCGACTAAGCCGCACCCCTTGTACCCTGTCTAAAGGTGGGATTCCCACTATCCCATACCCTGTCTAGAGGTGGGATATTGCCGCTATCCCATACCCTGTCTAGAGGTTGGATTCCTACCATCCCATACACTGTCTATAGGTGGGATTCCCACTATCCCATACCCTGTCTGCAGGTGGGATTCCCACTATCCCATACCCTGTCTATAGGTGGGATTCCCACTATCCCATACACTGTCTATAGATGGGATTTCCACTATCCCATACCCTGTCTGTAGGTGGGATTCCCACTATCCCATACCCTGTCTATAGGTGGGATTCCTACTATCCCATACACTGTCTATAGGTGGGATTTCCACTATCCATACCCTGTCTATAGTTGGGATTCCCACTATCCCATTTCCTGTCTATAGTTGGGATTCCCACTATCCCATTTCCTGTCTATAGTTGGGATTCCTACTATCCCATACACTGTCTGTAGGTGGGATTCCAACTATCCATACCCTGCCCACCAAGCCCATCTTAAGAACAGACGCCACAATTCAAAGAAGTTTCCCTTGCCTAATAAACCTTCTTTGTCATTATACACGTAAAAAAGTTGAAACATAATCCACACGCTTAAGAAGGAAGAATCAATCAGTCTTTTTTCACGTGTAACAATCGCAAATGGACTCAGCTCGCCGCCGACTCCAGATCATCTCCTCCTATCTCAGTCTGTAGCCGCTCGCCCGAAACTAATCAATGCTTTTTAACGAGGATTGAGTCTACTATGTATTCAGTTAGTCGAGTATAGATGCAAAGTTCCTAGAGACTCATCGATGGGTGAACTAAGTAAGGGGGAGGGGCTTGGGAGCAAGCTCAAAACTCTGAGTCGGTCAAACCCGGAGCATTCAAGTATCGAAGTAATTACTTAACGGGGGAGAGAGGAGCGAGCCGCGACAGACACGGCCCAGCGGAGAGATATTTAAGCTCTTATCTCTTTGGCAAACCCTTTCCTATTTTTTCCCATCCAACGCACTGCCCCCCGAGGGGGGAGCGGCCAGCTAGTCAGAATACATGTTTGGCAAAGAAGGCGAGAGAATGCCAAGCCTAGCTGTTCGCTAGCACAGACAGACAGACAGACAGCACTTAGCTTAATGCGAAAAAATGGATACACAATCAGCTTTGGCGTATAAGAATGAATAAACTAACTGCAGTATGGGGGGCAGACAAACTGTTTTCAATGTTTCTGCTTCTCCTCCTCGACAGATGTTTCGGAAGATCCTCAAATCAGCTATTCGAGGGGGCAAAGTTATAAGTTGAATTGGCCGACTGGGCTGGCTTGATTCAATTTTTAGATTCATCTTGCTAGCCGGGCCAATTCATCAACAAGGCTGAGATTATGGGCCCGGAGGTTAATCAGCGAGTGGGATTAGAGAAGCCACGGTGGCCGCGAACCAGAAGCTGGAGTGGCAACCCTTGCTTCGATCCTGAGCTTAAACTTAACACTCAAATAGATTCCCAGCAGCTTGTGAAGTTTTGAGTTTGTGAAGTTTCGAGTTTGTGAAGTTTCGAGAGTGTGAAGCTTCTAGCTTGTGAAGTTTCCAGCTTGTGAAGTTTCCAACTTGTGAAGTTTCCAGCTTGTGAAGTTTCCAGCTTGTGATGTTTCCAGCTTGTGAAGCTTCCAGCTTGGTAAAATTCGAGCTTGTGAAGCTTCGAGCTTGTAAAGTTTCGAGCTTGTGAAGTTGTGAGCTTGCGAAGTTTCGAGCTTGTGAAGCTTCGAGCTTGTGAAGTTGTGAGTTTGTGAAGCTTCGAGCTTGCGAAGTTTCGAGCTGTGAAGTTTCGAGCTTGTGAAGCTTCGAGCATGAAAACGAAGTGTTGGGGCAGCAGCTAGCACTCCAGGATCTCCATGGACGAGCAGAATGCGGCTTAGGCAGCCATCAACATGAGCGCTCCCACAGCCCTGATCTCATTAGCCCCAATCAGCGTCTCTCTGCGCGAAGATCAACAAATTAAAGAAATATAATTATCTTCTGCCTGCCCACAGCTGAAAGACCCGGAGAGTCTAAAAGCAGGAAACCCGTTCTTCCGTCTGTTTGGCCTCCTCGTCTGTCAGTTTTTAGGCTTAAATTGCCGACAACTATGCAGAAAATCAATAAAGCTATTTATAACCGGCCTGGCTATAATAGCGCTATGCCAATACAATGGCACTCGGTAACCACTGAGGATGATAGAGCTGTGTGTGCACAATGTGTTTGTATGCGCAAACACTAAAACTGTGCATGCAGTGAGCTGTCAGAATTGACAGGGCGCTGACCCCTCAAACTGGTTGCCAAGGTTTAATGCAGGAAGCACAACTATTGGCAGACGTGACCAGGAATGTAAATGTCTTATTTAGACATGTCAACCGCGTTTTTTTCTTCTCTTCTGCCTCTCTTTTAAGTCGGTTGCATCATCATCAACATCAGCTCGGCCAGCCTCCAGCGGTCTCGGGGGGGGGGGATAGTTGAGATAGGATAAGCTTTTGCCACAGGACTGCTGGGACACGGGTTCAAGGGAAGAGTTCAGTCTCTGTGCAGGGAGGAGACGCTGAAACATTAGCTGCTCAAATCGATGCCGTGACATCGATTAGCTGCGCGGGAAGGCCCGGGGACCTGGATGATGCTGCGAAGGTGCTGGGTGAAAAAAACTAAGCCAAAGAAAGAGAAGAGTGAGAACAGAGTGCTTCCTTGGGGGGGGGGCTGCCTCCCGTTGCCAGCGGCTTTGAATGAGCGATAGGTGCATCCGGGAGGGCTGTGAGCCCGCGACAGGGAAATGTCTGACAGGTTAAAGCATGGGGATTTCTATTCATGCCTTTTTATCCCGATTGGAGTAACATGGCTCCCATCGCAAGAGCTGCTGCTGGTTTGTTAGTAAGTTTCTGAGATGGAAACTTCACGAAAAGTTGGGATTAATAGCTGTGTAAAAAGCGAAATAGGATAAAGATTGAATGCGTGTAGACAGACAGGGAGACAGGGAGAGAGGAGAGGTGGAGAGACAGGGAGAGAAGAGAAGGGAGGAGAGAGAAGGGAGAGGAGAAAAGGGAAGGGAGAGAAGGGAATTAAGGGAGAGAAGGGAGAGGAGAAAAGGGAGGGGAAAGAAGGGAGAGGAGAAAAGGGAGGGGAGAGAAGGGAGAGGAGAGAAGGGAGGGGAGAGAAGGGAGAGAAGGGAGGGGAGAGAAGGGAGGGAGAGAAGGGAGAGAAGGGTGAGAAGGGAGGGAGAGAAAAGAGAGGGCAGAAAAGGGAAGGGAGAGAAGGGATAGGAGAGAAGGGAGGGGAGAGAAGGGAGAGAAGGGAGAGGAGAGAAGGGAGAGAAGGGAGAGGAGAGAAGGGAGAGAAGGGAGAGGAGAGAAGGGAATTAAGGGAGAGAAGGGAGAGGAGAAAAGGGAGGGGAAAGAAGGGAGAGGAGAAAAGGGAGGGGAGAGAAGGGAGAGGAGAGAAGGGAGGGGAGAGAAGGGAGAGAAGGGAGGGAGAGAAGGGAGGGGAGAGAAGGGAGAGAAGGGTGAGAAGGGAGGGGAGAGAAAAGAGAGGGCAGAAAAGGGAAGGGAGAGAAGGGATAGGAGAGAAGGAGGGGAGAGAAGGGAGAGAAGGGAGGGGAGAGAAGGGAGAGCAGCCAGCGTGAATCTGGCTGAGCAGCCGAGGCTCAGCTGAAAGTCCTCTTTGGGCTTAAGCAGTCCAATTGAGCAGAGAGGGCAGGTCGCTCAGCCGCTGCCCGAGCCGAGCTCATTCACTCACTTTACTCTCTCACAGCTCCCCTAGGGGAGAAGCAGTGGGCAGCAGAGAAATCCACCGCGGATATTGAGCAGGATTTTCGGGAGCACGGGATTCCAGTTGGGGGATTTGGGTTGGGTTGGGCGAGCCTTATGGATGGAAGGCACTGAAAGATGAGGTGCAGCAGATTCTGAGCTTGGCGCTCGACTAACTCCATCGCAAGTTCGGAGCAGCAGCAGCAGTTCTGGCTCAGCTTCCTCTCAGGAAAAAAGGGCTCAAAGTGTGAGCACGCAGGGCTCGCTCTCTTCGGAATCACTCTGCCGTGAAGGCTGCGGATTTTCGCACGCGAGAGGAGATTTTTTCGCATCGAAAAGTTTTTGGGCCATTTTTTGGGAGAAAGATTTTGGAGCTCTCATCTTGAATGACCTTGCTGGCATTATGGGAATGGGCGTTTCGGAGCAATAGAGATTTCAATCTAGTGACAGTGCTAGTATGGCAGTGCCACGGGTAGATGGAGGGGAGTGATAGGAGTGACAGAGTACGGAGTGACAGAGTAGCGGAGAGTGACAGAGTAGCGGAGTGACAGAGTAGCGGAGTGACAGAGTAGCGGAGTGACAGAGTAGCGGAGTGACAGAGTAGCGGAGTGACAGAGTAGCGGAGTGACAGAGTAGCGGAGTGAAAGAGTACGGAGTGACAGAGTAGCGGAGTGACAGAGTAGCGGAGTGACAGAGTAGCGGAGTGACAGAGTAGCGGAGGCTAGCGGAGTGACAGAGTAGCGGAGTGACAGAGTAGCGGAGTGACAGAGTAGCGGAGTGACAGAGTAGCGGAGTGACAGAGTAGCGGAGTGACAGAGTAGCGGAGTGACAGAGTAGCGGAGTGACAGAGTAGCGGAGTGACAGAGTAGCGGAGTGACAGAGTAGCGGAGTGACAGAGTAGCGGAGTGACAGAGTAGCGGAGTGACAGAGTAGCGGAGTGACAGAGTAGCGGAGTGACAGAGTAGCGGAGTGACAGAGTAGCGGAGTGACAGAGTAGCGGAGTGACAG
>NIVC01000317.1:462345-478875 GCA_002269645.1 Macrostomum lignano
GGAAGTAGATCTAGAGTTCGAGAAGTAGATCTAGAGTGCGAGGAAGTAGATCTAGAGTGTGAGAAAGTAGATCTAGAGTGAGAAAGTAGATCTAAGTGTGAGAAATTAGATCTAGAGTGTGAGAAAGTAGATCTAGAGTGTGAGAAATTAGATCTAGAGTGTGAGAAAGTAGATCTAGAGTGCGTAAATACAATCTTTAGAGTGCGCGAAAGTAGATCTAGAGTGAGAAAGTAGATCTAGAGTGTGAGAAAGTAGATCTAGAGTGTGAGAAAGTAGATCTAGAGTGTGAGAAAGTAGATCTAGAGTGCGAGAAATAGTATCTAGAGTGCGAGAAGTAGATCTAAGTGTGAGAACAAGTAGATTCTAGAGTAGTGATGAAGTAGATCTAGAGTGTGCAGGAAGAGTAGATCTAGAGTGCGAGAAAGTAGATCTAGAGTATGAGAAGTAGATCTAGAGTGAGAAGTAGATCTAGAGTGCGGAAGTAGATCTAGAGTGTGAGAAAGTAAGATCTAGAGGTGAGAAAGTAGATATATCCGAGAAAGTAGATCTAGAGTGTGAGAAATAGATCTATAAGAGTGTTAGAAAGTAGATCTAGATGGGCGAAAGTAGATCTAGAGGGCGCGAAAGTAGATCTAGAGGGCGCGAAAAGTAGATCTAGAGGCGCGAAAGTAGATCTAGAGGGCGTTAAAGCAGATCTAGGATAGCATTGAAATAGTCGGCTATATAATACAGTTCCTCACATTTACAAAATAGTTTTGAAACAGTGAAAATGCTAGAAAACATTTGTTATAAAATCACACAGGCCAACACAAATGCAATTGAATTCTGACAGTGCAAGCCCAATTTGTCAACACGCAAGTCTGAATATTAAAATGCATAGCAGCAGTGCAAGTGCGGCCAATGACTCAGGCAAGTTGCTGTGTTGATTCCAATCGCGTGAAGACGCCGCCGCCCGCCCCCTTCACCATCCTAATCATGTCAGTCCATCGATTGCGAGCCCTGTGAAGCCGGGGCGATGCAAAAAACTGCGTATGAGCAGAGGTGATGGAGGAAGTTGGGCGCCCCATGGCAGCTCATTAACGAATTTCTTCCGGTTCCACTATCTGAGCGAAGGCAGGCCGTAGAAGATGAGCACAAAAGTGAGCACACGTGACAGCGATTGGAACAATGTCGGCGAGAAAAAAGTTTGGCTACAGCGAGAACCTCTCAGCAATGGAATCTTATTCTGGGGCCTGTGCCGATCTTTTTCCCTTGAGCAAACCGGCATGCAGTAGAGCTCTCCTGCGATCTCCTCTCACCCCTCACCGCCCTCTCACCCCTCTCTCACCCCCTCTCACCCCCTCTCACCCCCTCTCACCCTCTCTCACCCCTCTCACCCTCTCTCACCCCCTCTCACCCCCTCTCACCCCCTCTCACCCTCTCTCACCCCCTCTCACCTCTCTCACCCCCTCTCACCCCTCTCACCCCCTCTCACCCTCTCTCACCCTCTCTCACCCCCTCTCACCCTCTCTCACCCTCTCTCACCCTCTCTCACCCCCTCTCACCCTCTCTCACCCTCTCTCACCCTCTCTCACCCCCTCACCCCCTCTCACCCCCTCTCACTCCCTCTCACCCCCTCTCACCCGTCTCACCCCCTCTACCTCCTCTCACCCCCTCTCACCCTCTATCACGCTCTCTAATCCTCTCTCACCCTCTATCACCGCTCTTTCACCCTCTATCACCCTCTTTCACCCTCTATCACCCCCTCTCACCCTCTCTCACCCTCTCTCACCCCCTCTTCCCCTCTCACCCTCTCTCACCCTCTCTCACCCCCTCTCACTTCTCTCACCTCTCTCCCCTCTCACCTCTCTCACCCCTCTCACCCTCTATCACCTCTCACCTCTCTCACCCTCTCATCTCTCACCCTCTATCACCCTCATTCACCCTCTATCACCCCTTCACCCTCTATCACCCTTCACCCCTCTCACCCTCTCACCCCTCTCACCCTCTCACCCTCTCACCCTCTCACCCTCTCTCACCCTCTCTCACCCTCTCTCACCCCTCTCACCCTCTCTCACCCTCTCACCCTCTCCCTCTCTCCCGTCTCTCTCAACCCCTCTCACCCCCTCTCCTCCGTCTCAGCTCAGCTCTCTCAACCCTCAACCCCTCTCCCCAATATTTATTATTGCCTACTCTCCCTCTTTCCACTTCTCTCTCCATCAACTCTCTCCTCCCACTCTCACTCCCCACCCTACCTATAATCAACTGAAATGCTGAGGTGTTCTTACAGAATAATTTTCAGTTTTTTATTCTCCACGCGGCAAGCACCAAAGGCGGATGCCGACCCCCGCCTGCCCTCGCCACCAACCGCCCCCCCCCCTCACCGGAGGCTCGCTCGGTGGTCACGCAAGTTTACCGGCCGTCAACTTTCTCAGAACATTATCCACTGTTGGGACACGCAGAAAGCGCTGAGTTAGCGAGCTGCCAGCCAATACATGTAATGCATTCTACAGGCATTCAATACAAAAGGCAAGAGTGAGAGAACCACAGGCATCGCGATTCAAAAGACCCCGTTTCTGCCTCTCTCTGCATCGCCTCTTGTCTTAATTAACAGCCCCGGCCTTGCCACACCTGCCTCGGCTTGTTGCCAACTGTCGCCTCCAGACAGCCGCGCTCTCTCCCTCTGAGGACTTCGCAGACACCGCGTCGCCCTTCAACTTCCCCTCCTCTCTGCCTCTCTCTCTGCTCATTCTCTTCTTTTAGTAGAAACGCTTGCTGCGCCAGACCGCTGAAAGATCCAAAAACAGTTTCGGTCTGAGTCAGCTCAGCCGCCTCATTCCGACACTTTTTTACACACCAGCCGCCTGCTCAACGCAAAGCTGCAAAATCCTTGCAACTTTTCTCTTCTCTCCTCTTTCATTTCGCTCTCTCCTGCCATCATCGCGCACCTGTCAGGAGTGCCAGCAACTCAGTCTCAGTCTCCCCTCCCACCCTCTCCCACTCCTCATCGTGCCCGCATGGCGGACTCTTTAGAGTCGATGCTCTTCAGTGAAAGGCCGGGCCTTGTCAAGATGAGGAATGAGGAAGGAGGGAACGGAACGCGGGAGCTGCTGTCGACGGGAAGTCGGCTGCTTCCTGAAAATATGGCCAGTGGCTGGCGGTAAATAGAATGGGACAGGTGAGGGGTGGGGCTGGGGGCTAGGGATCGAAGGGGTGCGGAGGCTCCGTGACAGGCGGCCTGGTTAGTACTCTTTCGATCTGTCACTGCAGAAGTCTTTCACTTTCACTCTCCATTGTACTATTCAGTCACTCTGTACTGTCACTCCGCTACTCTGTCACTCCGCTACTCTGTCACTCCGCTACTCTGTCACTCCGCTACTCTGTCACTCCGCTACTCTGTCACTCCGCTACTCTGTCACTCCGCTACTCTGTCACTCCGCTACTCTGTCACTCCGCTACTCTGTCACTCCGCTACTCTGTCACTCCGCTACTCTGTCACTCCGCTACTCTGTCACTCCGCTACTCTGTCACTCCGCTACTCTGTCACTCCGCTACTCTGTCACTCCGCTACTCTGTCACTCCGCTACTCTGTCACTCCGCTACTCTGTCACTCCGCTACTCTGTCACTCCGCTACTCTGTCACTCCGCTACTCTGTCACTCCGCTACTCTGTCACTCCGCTACTCTGTCACTCCGCTACTCTGTCACTCCGCTACTCTGTCACTCCGCTACTCTGTCACTCCGCTACTCTGTCACTCCGCTACTCTGTCACTCCGCTACTCTGTCACTCCGCTACTCTGTCACTCCGCTACTCTGTCACTCCGCTACTCTGTCACTCCGCTACTCTGTCACTCCGCTACTCTGTCACTCCGCTACTCTGTCACTCCTATCACTCCCCTCCATCTACCCGTGGCACTGCCATACTAGCACTGTCACTAGATTGAAATCTCTATTGCTCCGAAACGCCCATTCCCATAATGCCAGCAAGGTCATTCAAGATGAGAGCTCCAAAATCTTTCTCCCAAAAAATGGCCCAAAAACTTTTCGATGCGAAAAAATCTCCTCTCGCGTGCGAAAATCCGCAGCCTTCACGGCAGAGTGATTCCGAAGAGAGCGAGCCCTGCGTGCTCACACTTTGAGCCCTTTTTTCCTGAGAGGAAGCTGAGCCAGAACTGCTGCTGCTGCTCCGAACTTGCGATGGAGTTAGTCGAGCGCCAAGCTCAGAATCTGCTGCACCTCATCTTTCAGTGCCTTCCATCCCATAAGGCTCGCCCAACCCAACCCAAATCCCCCAACTGGAATCCCGTGCTCCCGAAAATCCTGCTCAATATCCGCGGTGGATTTCTCTGCTGCCCACTGCTTCTCCCCTAGGGGAGCTGTGAGAGAGTAAAGTGAGTGAATGAGCTCGGCTCGGGCAGCGGCTGAGCGACCTGCCCTCTCTGCTCAATTGGACTGCTTAAGCCCAAAGAGGACTTTCAGCTGAGCCTCGGCTGCTCAGCCAGATTCACGCTGGCTGCTCTCCCTTCTCTCCCCTCCCTTCTCTCCCTTCTCTCCCCTCCCTTCTCTCCTATCCCTTCTCTCCCTTCCCTTTTCTGCCCTCTCTTTTCTCTCCCCTCCCTTCTCACCCTTCTCTCCCTTCTCTCCCCTCCCTTCTCTCCCCTCCCTTCTCTCCCTTCTCTCCCCTCCCTTCTCTCCTCTCCCTTCTCTCCCCTCCCTTTTCTCCTCTCCCTTCTTTCCCCTCCCTTTTCTCCTCTCCCTTCTCTCCCTTAATTCCCTTCTCTCCTCTCCCTTCTCTCCCTTCTCTCCTCTCCCTTCTCTCCCTTCTCTCCTCTCCCTTCTCTCCCTTCTCTCCCCTCCCTTCTCTCCTATCCCTTCTCTCCCTTCCCTTTTCTGCCCTCTCTTTTCTCTCCCCTCCCTTCTCACCCTTCTCTCCCTTCTCTCCCCTCCCTTCTCTCCCCTCCCTTCTCTCCCTTCTCTCCCCTCCCTTCTCTCCTCTCCCTTCTCTCCCCTCCCTTTTCTCCTCTCCCTTCTTTCCCCTCCCTTTTCTCCTCTCCCTTCTCTCCCTTAATTCCCTTCTCTCCCTTCCCTTTTCTCCTCTCCCTTCTCTCTCCTCCCTTCTCTTCTCTCCCTGTCTCTCCACCTCTCCTCTCTCCCTGTCTCCCTGTCTGTCTACACGCATTCAATCTTTATCCTATTTCGCTTTTTACACAGCTATTAATCCCAACTTTTCGTGAAGTTTCCATCTCAGAAACTTACTAACAAACCAGCAGCAGCTCTTGCGATGGGAGCCATGTTACTCCAATCGGGATAAAAAGGCATGAATAGAAATCCCCATGCTTTAACCTGTCAGACATTTCCCTGTCGCGGGCTCACAGCCCTCCCGGATGCACCTATCGCTCATTCAAAGCCGCTGGCAACGGGAGGCAGCCCCCCCCCCAAGGAAGCACTCTGTTCTCACTCTTCTCTTTCTTTGGCTTAGTTTTTTTCACCCAGCACCTTCGCAGCATCATCCAGGTCCCCGGGCCTTCCCCGCGCAGCTAATCGATGTCACGGCATCGATTTGAGCAGCTAATGTTTCAGCGTCTCCTCCCTGCACAGAGACTGAACTCTTCCCTTGAACCCGTGTCCCAGCAGTCCTGTGGCAAAAGCTTATCCTATCTCAACTATCCCCCCCCCCGAGACCGCTGGAGGCTGGCCGAGCTGATGTTGATGATGATGCAACCGACTTAAAAGAGAGGCAGAAGAGAAGAAAAAAACGCGGTTGACATGTCTAAATAAGACATTTACATTCCTGGTCACGTCTGCCAATAGTTGTGCTTCCTGCATTAAACCTTGGCAACCAGTTTGAGGGGTCAGCGCCCTGTCAATTCTGACAGCTCACTGCATGCACAGTTTTAGTGTTTGCGCATACAAACACATTGTGCACACACAGCTCTATCATCCTCAGTGGTTACCGAGTGCCATTGTATTGGCATAGCGCTATTATAGCCAGGCCGGTTATAAATAGCTTTATTGATTTTCTGCATAGTTGTCGGCAATTTAAGCCTAAAAACTGACAGACGAGGAGGCCAAACAGACGGAAGAACGGGTTTCCTGCTTTTAGACTCTCCGGGTCTTTCAGCTGTGGGCAGGCAGAAGATAATTATATTTCTTTAATTTGTTGATCTTCGCGCAGAGAGACGGCTGATTGGGGCTAATGAGATCAGGGCTGTGGGAGCGCTCATGTTTGATGGCTGCCTAAGCCGCATTCTGCTCGTCCATGGAGATCCTGGAGTGCTAGCTGCTGCCCCAACACTTCGTTTTCATGCTCGAAGCTTCACAAGCTCGAAACTTCACAGCTCGAAACTTCGCAAGCTCGAAGCTTCACAAACTCACAACTTCACAAGCTCGAAGCTTCACAAGCTCGAAACTTCGCAAGCTCACAACTTCACAAGCTCGAAACTTTACAAGCTCGAAGCTTCACAAGCTCGAATTTTACCAAGCTGGAAGCTTCACAAGCTGGAAACATCACAAGCTGGAAACTTCACAAGCTGGAAACTTCACAAGTTGGAAACTTCACAAGCTGGAAACTTCACAAGCTAGAAGCTTCACACTCTCGAAACTTCACAAACTCGAAACTTCACAAACTCAAAACTTCACAAGCTGCTGGGAATCTATTTGAGTGTTAAGTTTAAGCTCAGGATCGAAGCAAGGGTTGCCACTCCAGCTTCTGGTTCGCGGCCACCGTGGCTTCTCTAATCCCACTCGCTGATTAACCTCCGGGCCCATAATCTCAGCCTTGTTGATGAATTGGCCCGGCTAGCAAGATGAATCTAAAAATTGAATCAAGCCAGCCCAGTCGGCCAATTCAACTTATAACTTTGCCCCCTCGAATAGCTGATTTGAGGATCTTCCGAAACATCTGTCGAGGAGGAGAAGCAGAAACATTGAAAACAGTTTGTCTGCCCCCCATACTGCAGTTAGTTTATTCATTCTTATACGCCAAAGCTGATTGTGTATCCATTTTTTCGCATTAAGCTAAGTGCTGTCTGTCTGTCTGTCTGTGCTAGCGAACAGCTAGGCTTGGCATTCTCTCGCCTTCTTTGCCAAACATGTATTCTGACTAGCTGGCCGCTCCCCCTCGGGGGCAGTGCGTTGGATGGGAAAAAATAGGAAAGGGTTTGCCAAAGAGATAAGAGCTTAAATATCTCTCCGCTGGGCCGTGTCTGTCGCGGCTCGCTCCTCTCTCCCCCGTTAAGTAATTACTTCGATACTTGAATGCTCCGGGTTTGACCGACTCAGAGTTTTGAGCTTGCTCCCAAGCCCCTCCCCCTTACTTAGTTCACCCATCGATGAGTCTCTAGGAACTTTGCATCTATACTCGACTAACTGAATACATAGTAGACTCAATCCTCGGTTAAAAAGCATTGATTAGTTTCGGGCGAGCGGCTACAGACTGAGATAGGAGGAGATGATCTGGAGTCGGCGGCGAGCTGAGTCCATTTGCGATTGTTACACGTGAAAAAAGACTGATTGATTCTTCCTTCTTAAGCGTGTGGATTATGTTTCAACTTTTTTACGTGTATAATGACAAAGAAGGTTTATTAGGCAAGGGAAACTTCTTTGAATTGTGGCGTCTGTTCTTAAGATGGGCTTGGTGGGCAGGGTATGGGATAGTTGGAATCCCACCTACAGACAGTGTATGGGATAGTAGGAATCCCAACTATAGACAGGAAATGGGATAGTGGGAATCCCAACTATAGACAGGAAATGGGATAGTGGGAATCCCAACTATAGACAGGGTATGGGATAGTGGAAATCCCACCTATAGACAGTGTATGGGATAGTAGGAATCCCACCTATAGACAGGGTATGGGATAGTGGGAATCCCACCTACAGACAGGGTATGGGATAGTGGAAATCCCATCTATAGACAGTGTATGGGATAGTGGGAATCCCACCTATAGACAGGGTATGGGATAGTGGGAATCCCACCTGCAGACAGGGTATGGATAGTGGGAATCCCACCTATAGACAGTGTATGGGATGGTAGGAATCCAACCTCTAGACAGGGTATGGGATAGCGGCAATATCCCACCTCTAGACAGGGTATGGGATAGTGGGAATCCCACCTTTAGACAGGGTACAAGGGGTGCGGCTTAGTCGATCTTACTATCGAAGGCTCATTACGGTGTAAAATGACTATAATAAGGCAACTAATAACCAGATGAAGTTGAGGTGTTTATCTCAGCAATAGGACCTACAAGATTCCGAGTTCGCCGCTGATGAGGACACAGCAGAACTGCAAGAGCTAATTACAGGCTCAGACTGTCACCTGCAGCATTGAGCAGTGCTCATTATTAGATCCCCGCAGTTCTCAGAATCTTGAGTAGCTTATTTAGCCTATGAATGAGGATTTCCAATTGATGTGTCAATCACGCCTTTGACAGATCAGACTAAAATAATGATTGACTGAGATGGATTAGGTAATGCGATTAATATCTCTATTATAAATTTACTACCAAATAGCCTCTTCCGTCATCAGCAGTCTAGCAAGTACAATTTAAGTCAGAAATAAAAAAATTAGCGAAAAGGGGCCACCCACGCTTTCTAGCCCAATATTCGGACAGCTAAAAGCCGCACAAGTGGGTCTGTGCTTCTCTCTGTGTGTGTCTGAAGTACGAGCTCGATTCAATAAATGCCTGACTATTACAATAGATATTAGAGCCTATATAATACATAGATATGGTAATTGTCAGCTCTGTTTGTTCAGTGCAGAGTTGTTCTTAATGTTTGCACAAGCTTGTGTGTCCCTCTTCTCCCTGCGAAATCACACTAACCAACAGAAAGTTGCAGTAACACGATACCCTACCCAGGAACCCTGGTATCGCTGGTGCTGTAGGGTATCTTATTTACCCAATTTGTTAGTCTCTCACGACCAAGGCAAAGTTTCTATCTCCCTGATGCAGCATACTGGCTATCATTGGTGTGAGATTTCCACAGACTTTAAGGATTATTTAGCTGGGAGAGAGAGAGAGTCCACAGGCCCGGGCCAAAAGTGATGCAACACACGGATAATTGGCTGGGCCAAGGCTCGGTCCCATGGCCGCAATGATTACTATAATATCAGCCTGGCTTGTGACGCAATCGCACGGCGGAGCTGGAACGACTTTTGCGATTTCATCATTAATGCTTGGTTAGGGCGAGAATTAGTGAGGCGGGCTGCTGGAAGGGGGTAGGGGGCTGTCCCATCTAGTCCAGTCTCCGGGGACTTAGTTGGATGATGAGGGGCATGAAAACAGGGAGAGATATGACTGGAGGCTGTCAAAATGCGACACGCCTTTTGAGTTGCAGCCGCTCATCCCTCGGTCTGCCTGCCTGTCTGACTGAATGACGGACAGCCGCAGAACCGCTTGGTCTGCCGGATGAGGCCGCTCTGAATATCGCAAGCGACGCTTGAAATGAAGAGCATAAATTTCCACTGCGGTACGGATGATGAGGTTCTGCTTCCAAAAATTGAAATAGCCAATTGTGAGGAACGAATGGAGAGAGGGAGAGAAGGGAAGAGAAGGGGAGAGAGGGGGAGAGGGGAGAGAAGGGGAGAGAAGAGGAGAGAGAAGGGAAGAGAAGGGGAGAGGGAGAGAAGGGGAGCGGGGAGAGAAGGGCAGAGGGAGAGAAGGGGAGGGGGGAGAGAAGGGGAGCGGGGAGAGAAGCGGAGAGAGGAGAGAAGGGGAGAGGGGAGTGAAGGGGAGAGGGGAGAGAAGCGGAGAGGGTAGAGAAGGAGAGAGGAAAGAGAAGGAGAGAGGGGAGAGAAGGGGAGAGGGAGAGAAGCGGAGAGGGGAGAGAAGGGGAGAGGGAGAGAAGAGGAGAGGGGAGAGAAGCGGAGAGGGGAGAGAAGGGGAGAGGGGAGAGAAGGAGAGAGGAGAGAGAAGCGGAGAGGGGAGAGAAGGGAGAGGGAGAGAAGGGGAGAGGGAGAGAAGGGGAGAGGGGAGAGAAGGGGAGAGGGGAGAGAAGGGGAGAGGGGAGAGAAGGGGAGAGGGGAGAGAAGCGGAGAGGGTAGAGAAGGAGAGAGGAGAGAGAAGGCAAGTTGAAGCAGCCAGGATCAGAGCAGAGAAGGAAGTTCAGCTTAGGAAAAGAAGCAAAATGCGCACACAGGGACGGAGCGGAGAGAGGGAAAAGTGACCCGGCCCGATAACGATCTGCTCCCCTGACAGGCTAATGGAGAAATTCCCTCAATTTTTTAAAGAAAAAACGTTTGCCCAACCACCGCCGCCGCCGTCTGCGATGACGTTAAAAAGAATTTCAAGCAAGCCTCAGCCCGCAACATGCTTGGAGCAACTGCCCAGCCGGTGGGAGTTGCACTGGATGGACCCTGCAGTCGTCAAGGGAACGGGCGGCTCAGCGGGGGATTATTAAGTCGGTTGGGAACAAGGGGAGGAAGGGAGGCAGAGGGAAGGCTATCCCAAAGTGTTGTTAAAATTGATTCAATCTCGTCTGCCGGAGCCACCCCGCCAAGGCAGCGGCGAGGCCAGCGCAATAAATGGCTTTTTGTGTTCTCGGGCCAGCTGGACAGACGGCTTACCTTGATGTAGCTGGCGGTTAGGTAACTCTTCCTTTCTCTCAAGATTCTCTTCTGCTAGCTAAGTGGTGTTCTGAAAGTCACTGTAAAACACCTGTGCGCTTTTCCTGTCTGGTAACTAAGGGAGGCTTAGAATTACACTCACCCAGCTTCACGTTCACGTATAACTTCACAGATCCCCAAGCTTCACAAATCTTTAAGCTTCACCGATCCCCAAGCTTCACAAATCTCTAAGCTTCACAGATCCCCAAGCTTCACAAATCTCTAAGCTTCACCGATCCCCAAGCTTCACAAATCTCTAAGCTTCACAGATCCCCAAGCTTCACAAATCTCTAAGCTTCACAAATCTCTAAGCTTCACAGATCCCCAAGCTTCACAGATCCCTAAGCTTCACAGATCCCCAAGCTTCACAGATCCCCAAGCTTCACAGATCCCCAAGCTTCACAGATCCCCAAGCTTTACAGATCCCCAAGCTTCACAGATCCCCAAGCTTCACAAATCTCTAAGCTTCACAGATCCCCAAGCTTCACAGATCCCCAAGCTTCACAAATCTCTAAGCTTCACAAATCTCTAAGCTTCACAGATCCCCAAGCTTCACAGATCCCTAAGCTTCACAGATCCCCAAGCTTCACAGATCCCTAAGCTTCACAGATCCCCAAGCTTCACAGATCCCCAAGCTTCACAGATCCCCAAGCTTCACAGATCCCCAAGCTTTACAGATCCCCAAGCTTCACAGATCCCCAAGCTTCACAAATCTCTAAGCTTCACAGATCCCCAAGCTTCACAGATCCCCAAGCTTCACAAATCTCTAAGCTTCACAAATCTCTAAGCTTCACAGATCCCCAAGCTTCACAGATCCCTAAGCTTCACAGATCCCCAAGCTTCACAGATCCCCAAGCTTCACAGATCCCCAAGCTTTACAGATCCCCAAGCTTCACAGATCCCCAAGCTTCACAGATTCCCAAGCTTCACAGATCCCCAAGCTTCACAGATCCCCAAGCTTCACAGATCCCCAAGCTTCACAGATCCCCAAGCTTCACAGATCCCCAAGCTTCACAGATCCCCAAGCTTCACAGATCCCCAAGCTTCACAGATCCCCAAGCTTCACAGATCCCCAAGCTTCACAGATCCCCAAGCTTCACAGATCCCCAAGCTTCACAGATCCCCAAGCTTCACAGATCCCCAAGCTTCACAGATTCCCAAGCTTCACAGATCCCCAAGCTTCACAGATCCCCAAGCTTCACAGATCCCCAAGCTTCACAGATCCCCAAGCTTCACAGATCCCCAAGCTTCACAGATCCCCAAGCTTCACAGATCCCCAAGCTTCACAGATCCCCAAGCTTCACAGATCCCCAAGCTTCACAGATCCCCGCTCTCCAAGTCGCACAATATTCTTCACCCGTCACCCATCGATCCCATATGAGTAATCAGCGCATGCGAGTGAAAATTGATTGAAAAATTCCATAACTCCATCACCCCAGTGTTCACCTTCGCGACAAAATCTGCGCGCGCCGTGTAAAACTGAAACCCGACTTTCACTGCCCGCCGCCGCCCAACCCCCCCCCCGTGGAGAATGTTTTTCTTTGAGAGAAGCACAGAAATGGATTTCGGCCCGCCGCCAGCTTTGGGTAGCAACTAAAAATCGTCTATACCAGCGGCCCAGCTTCCCCCCGTGGGCTTCATCTGCTTATTGGTAGATGCGGCCATCTCCCTCCACCCCGACAAAGAGTGGCCGAGTCGGATTTCCAACTGTTTAGCAGGAGGGGGTTTCGAATCCCTGTTGTTACAGGCTGGTTTGTTGTTGGCCCCCCGTGAAGTTGCATAAGCAGCCGCGGGCGGTCGGGCAGACACAGGCGGACAGGGACAGGGGCGAGTATCCAGTGTAATGTATATTCAATCCAATATTCCCAAGCAAATTGGTCTATGCAACTTTCATGTATTTATATATATGGAAGCAGAAATAGATTAGTTGACATTGTTCTTTTTGCCCCAAGTTTATGTCTATCCTTATCTGCCCTGCCCTACTTAGACCCCCCGGGGACTGTACCACTGGGATCGGAACCTGGCTGACTGATTTTGCAGTTTTTTCTCCTTTTGCAGCAGCACCAACGAGCGGCCTGTTGGTGTTGGCCTTCGGGCTCTGCCTTCAGCTGCCTTCGCTGTCCGACTCGATGCTGACGCTGGCGGGAGCTGCCGTCAGGGAGAACTTCTGTCACGTGGCCAATGACACCTGCTACCAGAGCTCGGAGTGCGGAGCCAAGCTGGGCCTGGTGCGGATCCTCTGCCTGGACTGTGAGTTGCCTGCTCTGCGGGTGGCTGGGCGATTTTTCTAGTGGGGTGGCTAGGCGATTTTTCTAGTGGGGTGGCTGGGCGATTTTTCTAGTGGGGTGGCTGGATGATTTTTCTAGTGGGGTTGGCTGGGCGATTTTTCTAGTGGGGTTGGCGATTTTTCTAGTGGGGTTGGCTGGGCGATTTTTCTAGTGGGGTGGCTGGGCGATTTTTCTAGTAGGGGTGGCTGGGGCGATTTTTCTAGTGGGGTTGGCTGGGGCGATTTTTCTAGTGGGGTTGGCTGGGGCGATTTTTCTAGTGGGGTGGCTGGGCGATTTTTCTAGTGGGGTTGGCTGGGCGATTTTTCTAGTGGGGTTGGCTGGGCGATTTTTCTAGCGGGGTTGGCTGGGCGATTTTTCTAGCGGGGTTGGCTAGGCGATTTTTCTAGTGGGGTTGGCTGGGCGATTTTTCTAGTGGGGTTGGCTGGGGCGATTTTTCTAGTGGGGTTGGCTGGGGCGATTTTTCTAGTGGGGTGGCTGGGCGATTTTTCTAGTGGGGTTGGCTGGGCGATTTTTCTAGTGGGGTTGGCTGGGCGATTTTTCTAGCGGGGTTGGCTGGGCGATTTTTCTAGCGGGGTTGGCTAGGCGATTTTTCTAGTGGGGTTGGCTGGGCGATTTTTCTAGTGGGGGTGGCTGGGCGATTTTTCTAGTGGGGTTGGCTGGGGCGATTTTTCTAGTAGGGGTGGCTGGGGCGATTTTTCTAGTGGGGTGGCTGGGGCGATTTTTCTAGTGGGGTGGCTGGGCGATTTTTCTAGTAGGGGTGGCTGGGGCGATTTTTCTAGTGGGGTTGGCTGGGGCGATTTTTCTAGTGGGGTGGCTGGGGCGATTTTTCTAGTGGGGTGGCTGGGCGATTTTTCTAGTAGGGGTGGCTGGGGCGATTTTTCTAGTGGGGTTGGCTGGGCGATTTTTCAGTCACCATCGGTTAATTAATTTAAGCAAATTCTTCCAACAGTTTCCAAAAGCCCATCTGTTGTCGCTTTTCAAATGTCTTGAAGGCGCAACACCTCATCCTGAGCGACTGATTGACAGCTCAGCTAAGTTGAGAAGATGAACTCGACATATCGCCTCGCAAATGTGGAGCCCGTGAAGAGGGCTTGACAAGGGGGCGGGGCAGTCATTCAGGCGTTTGGGGACCCCCAAGCTGTCAATGTCTCTCAAGTTCAGACAATGAGCTGGCACCGCTGCCTCACCGAGTGAAAGCGCTAAAATTGGGACTTTCACCCGCCAGCTCGCTGTTGAAGTGGCTCCGCTATGATAAAAATTAACTCCGTTGCGTCACCGTTCTCCATCTTCCTCCCATTCTCACTTCCCTTTCTATTGTTCACAATTGCACAGCTCTCCGCATCCCACAGACCTACGCCTACTGACACGTTTGACCTCTGAAGTGTCCCTCTAACTGGGGCTGTTTGAATATTAATATTTTTTAGACATAAAATAGAGGATTTAGCATTTAAAACGGCTGACTGTGCGTGCTTGTGACATGTGTGCGCGCTTGTGACATGTGCGCGCTTGTGATTTCAATAAGCGCTTGAATCAATCTCTTGAACCGGAACAGATCTTCAGCTAGTTCAATCCGTTTACAAGTCATTGTTGATTCAGTGGCCTAGAGTCAACCTTACCTGAGCAATACAGTGCAGTGCGCTCATGCCTTCTGATTGCAGCCGAGAGTTCAGAGTCATTATATGGACAGCTGACTACCCCAAAGTCAATTAATTTTTTTCATGCTCCATGTGGAGTTCCCGGGTCAGCTAATGATTTCGGCTTAATGAGACAAATGACAGACCGGCGGCACGGCTCACAGGGGGATCTGGTTTCGCATCCGTTGCTGGGATATAAACTTTAGTGAAGAAAAAACACACCGTGGGCGATGAGGAGAAGGAAGCCCCCCCCCCGCCCCAGCTGAGCACAGGCCGAGCCCTGGCCAACAGCTCCGCTGATTGAATTACCCGCACTTGAGCAATTAGCGGTGCGGGCCCGGCCGCCTGCGGTGCCGCCAGCCTCTCCGCGCCTCATCTCCCGGACAAAATGAGAAAAAGAAGAAGACGACCGACCAAGCAGTGTCCGGGCGGGATCTCTCTAGCTGTCGGCAAATTCCGGCTTCCTTTCGTCTCTCTCTTGAACTCGATTTCCTCTTTCGCGTCTGCATGTCCTTGGAAGAGTAGATGAAGAAGAGAGGAGGCTGGCCTCATCTAGATCTCCAAACCCACTTGTTATCCTGCGCCGCCCCGAGTTGCTGAAACTTTCTCTTTTCATCTCTCTTTCGGCTGAGCGGACACTTTCTTCCGAGGAAGCAGTTAAAGAAGAAAGACTTTTTCTTGGAAGCAGCGAAGCTTCCCGATTTTTGTTTATTATCGCTCGAGCCAGTCAAGCGTGCCATTTAAAACTCGGCCGAGCTGCAAAATTTGACACACAAGCAGAGAGAGAGCCGGGAAGCCAGCTGAATTGTTTCTTATCTACCCGCCCGCCTTTCTCATATCGAAATCTATGGTCAAAATCTTCCGGCCCGTCACACGCAACACTGAGCTCGATTCGGGTCTGGGGGGCGGCGGCTGCGCTCAACTCAACTGGAAAATATCAGCCGCCTCGATCACTCAAAATCGCTGACACTTCTTGGAGGAGAGGCTTGGGTGGGGGGGGGGCTTGGAGGCCCTCACGCCCGGACAGTCGGACAAAACTGTGTGACGAATTCGGGGACGCCCGCCACGGCAAACCGCTGCCTGGAGGCGGTAAATCAAATTGCTTTCGGGCCGCTCCCAGCATTACGGACCGCCTCGCACTCTGCGGTCTCTATGCTGGAGTGTAGCGTTGGCTCTCGCTCTTTCCTGGCATTTCCATAACTGGCTGGCATCCTGATCACTGTTTCACTCTGTATATCACTCTCTTGCTTCCTCTCTTTGCTTCTATCTCCTTCTCCTCACTCTCCCCACTCCCCTTCACTCTTCCCACTCTCTCACTCTCCCCCACTCTCCTCCACTCTCCCACTCTCGCCCACTCTCCTCCACTCTCCTCCACTCTCCCACTCTCTCACTCTCCTCCACTCTCCTCCACTCTCCCTCCACTCTCTCACTCTCCTCCACTCTCCTCCACTCTCCTCCACTCTCCACTCTCCACTCTCTCACTCTCCTCCACTCTCGCTCCACTCTCCCACTCTCTCACTCTCCTCCACTCTCCTCCACTCTCCTCACTCTCCTCCACTCTCCCACTCTCTCACTCTCCTCCACTCTCCTCCACTCTCCCACTCGATCTCTCACTCTCCCCACTCTCCTCCACTCTCTCACTCTCCCCCACTCTCCTCCACTCTCCCACTCTGCCCCACTCTCCTCCACTCTCCACTCTCCCCACTCTCCTCCACTCTCCCACTCTCCCCCACTCTCCTCCACTCTCCACTCCACTCTCCTCCACTCTGCCCACTCGCACTCTCCCCCACTCTCCTCCACTCTCTCACTCTCCCTCCCACTCTCCTCCACTCTCCCACTCTCCCCCACTCTCCTCCACTCTCCCACTCTCCCCCACTCTCTCCACTCTCCCACTCTCCCCCACTCTCCTCCACTCTCCACTCTCCTCCACTCTCCCACACTCGCGCACACTCTCCCCACTCTCCTCCACTCTCCTCCACTCTCCCCACTCTCCCCACTCTCCCCCACTCTCCCCCACTCTCCCACTCTCC
>NIVC01000318.1:0-35000 GCA_002269645.1 Macrostomum lignano
TAGATCTAGAGTTCGAGGAAAGTAGATCTAGAGTGCGAGGAAGTAGATCTAGAGTGTGAGAAAGTAGATCTAGAGTGCGAGAAAGTAGATCTAGAGTGTGAGAAATTAGATCTAGAGTGTGAGAAAGTAGATCTAGAGTGTGAGAAATTAGATCTAGAGTGTGAGAAAGTAGATCTAGAGTGCGTCAAATTCAATCTAGAGTGCGCGAAAGTAGATCTAGAGTGCGAGAAAGTAGATCTAGAGTGTGAGAAAGTAGATCTAGAGTGTGAGAAAGTAGATCTAGAGTGTGAGAAAGTAGATCTAGAGTGCGAGAAAGTAGATCTAGAGTGCGAGGAAGTAGATCTAGAGTGTGAGAAAGTAGATCTAGAGTATGAGGAAGTAGATCTAGAGTGTGAGGAAGTAGATCTAGAGTGCGAGAAAGTAGATCTAGAGTATGAGGAAGTAGATCTAGAGTGTGAGAAGTAGATCTAGAGTGCGAGAAAGTAGATCTAGAGTGTGAGAAAGTAGATCTAGAGTGTGAGAAAGTAGATATAGAGTCCGAGAAAGTAGTAGATCTATAGAGTGTGAGAAATAGATCTAGAGTGTGAGAAAGTAGATCTAGATGGCGCGAAAGTAGATCTAGAGGCGCGAAAGTAGATCTAGAGGGCGCGAAAAGTAGATCTAGAGGGCGCGAAAGTAGATCTAGAGGGCGTTAAAGCAGATCTAGGATAGCATTGAAATAGTCGGCTATATAATACAGTTCCTCACATTTACAAAATAGTTTTGAACAGTGAAAATGCTAGAAAACATTTGTTATAAAATCACACAGGCCAACACAAATGCATTGAATTCTGACAGTGCAAGCCCAATTTGTCACACGCAAGTCTGAATATTAAAATGCATAGCAGCAGTGCAGTGCGGCCAATGACTCAGCAATTGCTGTTGTTGATTCCAATCGCGTGAAGACGCCGCCGCCCGCCCCTTCACCATCCTAATCAGTCAGTCCATCGATTGCGAGCCTGTGAAGCCGGGGCGATGCAAAAAACTGCGTATGAGCAGAGGTGATGGAGGAGAGTTGGGCGCCCCATGGCAGCTCATTAACGATTCTTCCGTGTCCCTATCTGAGCGAAGGCAGGCGTAGAAGATGAGCACAAAAGTGAGCACACGTGCACATCGGATTGGAACAATGTCGGCGAGAAAAAAGTTTGGCTACAGCGAGGAACCTCTGTCAGCAAGTGGAATCTTATTCTGGGGCCTGTGCCGATCTTTTTCCTTGAGCAAACCGGCATGCAGTAGAGCTCTCCTGCGATTCTCCTCTCACCCCTCACCTCTCACCCCCTCTCACCCCCTCTCACCCCCTCTCACCCCCTCTCACCCTCTCTCACCCCTCTCACCCCTCTCACCCTCTCTCACCCCCTCTCACCCCCTCTCACCCCCCCTCTCACCCTCTCTCACCCCCTCTCACCCTCTCTCACCCCTCTCACCCCCTCTCACCCCCTCTCACCCTCTCTCACCCTCTCTCACCCCCTCTCACCCTCTCTCACCCTCTCTCACCCTCTCTCACCCTCTCTCACCCTCTCTCACCCTCTCTCACCCTCTCTCACCCCCTCACCCCCTCTCACCCCCTCTCACTCCCTCTCACCCCCTCTCACCCCGTCTCACCCCCTCTCACCTCCTCTCACCCCCTCTCACCCTCTATCACGCTCTCTAATCCTCTCTCACCCTCTATCACCCTCTTTCACCCTCTATCACCCTCTTTCACCCTCTATCACCCCCTCTCACCCTCTCTCACCCTCTCTCACCCCCTCTTACCCCCTCTCACCCTCTCTCACCCTCTCTCACCCCCTCTCACTTCTCTCACCCTCTCTCACCCCCTCTCACCCTCTCTCACCCCCTCTCACCCTCTATCACGCTCTCTAATCCTCTCTCACCCTCTCTCACCCTCTATCACCCTCATTCACCCTCTATCACCCTCATTCACCCTCTATCACCCTTTTTCACCCTCTATCACCCTCTTCACCCCCTCTCACCTCTCACCCTCTCTCACCCTCTCACCCTCTCTCACCCTCTCTCACCCCCTCTCACCCTCTATCACCCTCTCTCACCCCCTCTCACCCTCTCTCACCCCCTCTCACCCCTTCTCCCCCTTTCTCCCCCGTCTCAGCCCTCTCTCAACCCCCTCTCACCCCCTCTCCCCGTCTCAGCTCAGCTCTCTCAACCCTCAACCCCTCTCTCCCCAATCTCTATTGTCTACTCTCCCTCTTTCCACTTCTCTCTCCATCAACTCTCTCCTCCCACTCTCACTCCCCCACCCTACCTATAATCAACTGAAATGCTGAGGTGTTCTTACAGAATAATTTTCAGTTTTTTATTCTCCACGCGGCAAGCACCAAAGGCGGATGCCGACCCCCGCCTGCCCTCGCCACCAACCGCCCCCCCCCCTCACCGGAGGCTCGCTCGGTGGTCACGCAAGTTTACCGGCCGTCCAACTTTCTCAGAACATTATCCCACTGTTGGGACACGCAGAAAGCGCTGAGTTAGCGAGCTGCCAGCCAATACATGTAATGCATTCTACAGGCATTCAATACAAAAGGCAAGAGTGAGAGAACCACAGGCATCGCGATTCAAAAGACCCCGTTTCTGCCTCTCTCTGCATCGCCTCTTGTCTTAATTAACAGCCCCGGCCTTGCCACACCTGCCTCGGCTTGTTGCCAACTGTCGCCTCCAGACAGCCGCGCTCTCTCCCTCTGAGGACTTCGCAGACACCGCGTCGCCCTTCAACTTCCCCTCCTCTCTGCCTCTCTCTCTGCTCATTCTCTTCTTTTAGTAGAAACGCTTGCTGCGCCAGACCGCTGAAAGATCCAAAAACAGTTTCGGTCTGAGTCAGCTCAGCCGCCTCATTCCGACACTTTTTTACACACCAGCCGCCTGCTCAACGCGAAGCTGCAAAATCCTTGCAACTTTTCTCTTCTCTCCTCTTTCATTTCGCTCTCTCCTGCCATCATCGCGCACCTGTCAGGAGTGCCAGCAACTCAGTCTCAGTCTCCCCTCCCACCCTCTCCCACTCCTCATCGTGCCCGCATGGCGGACTCTTTAGAGTCGATGCTCTTCAGTGAAAGGCCGGGCCTTGTCAAGATGAGGAATGGGAGGAGGGAACGGCGGGGAGCTGCTGTCGACGGGAAGTCGGCTGCTTCCTGAAAATATGGCCCAGTGGCTGGCGGTAAATAGAATGGGACAGGTGAGGGGTGGGGCTGGGGGGCTAGGGATCGAAGGGGTGCGGAGGCTCCGTGACAGGCGGCCTGGTTAGTACTCTTTCGATCTGTCACTGCAGAAGTCTTTCACTTTCACTCTCCATTGTACTATTCAGTCACTCTGTACTGTCACTCCGCTACTCTGTCACTCCGCTACTCTGTCACTCCGCTACTCTGTCACTCCGCTACTCTGTCACTCGCTACTCTGTCACTCCGCTACTCTGTCACTCCGCTACTCTGTCACTCCGCTACTCTGTCACTCCGCTACTCTGTCACTCCGCTACTCTGTCACTCCGCTACTCTGTCACTCCGCTACTCTGTCACTCCGCTACTCTGTCACTCCGCTACTCTGTCACTCCGCTACTCTGTCACTCCGCTACTCTGTCACTCCGCTACTCTGTCACTCCGCTACTCTGTCACTCCGCTACTCTGTCACTCCGCTACTCTGTCACTCCGCTACTCTGTCACTCCGCTACTCTGTCACTCCGCTACTCTGTCACTCCGCTACTCTGTCACTCCGCTACTCTGTCACTCCGCTACTCTGTCACTCCGCTACTCTGTCACTCCGCTACTCTGTCACTCCGCTACTCTGTCACTCCGCTACTCTGTCACTCCGCTACTCTGTCACTCCGCTACTCTGTCACTCCGCTACTCTGTCACTCCGCTACTCTGTCACTCCGCTACTCTGTCACTCCTATCACTCCCCTCCATCTACCCGTGGCACTGCCATACTAGCACTGTCACTAGATTGAAATCTCTATTGCTCCGAAACGCCCATTCCCATAATGCCAGCAAGGTCATTCAAGATGAGAGCTCCAAAATCTTTCTCCCAAAAAATGGCCCAAAAACTTTTCGATGCGAAAAAATCTCCTCTCGCGTGCGAAAATCCGCAGCCTTCACGGCAGAGTGATTCCGAAGAGAGCGAGCCCTGCGTGCTCACACTTTGAGCCCTTTTTTCCTGAGAGGAAGCTGAGCCAGAACTGCTGCTGCTGCTCCGAACTTGCGATGGAGTTAGTCGAGCGCCAAGCTCAGAATCTGCTGCACCTCATCTTTCAGTGCCTTCCATCCCATAAGGCTCGCCCAACCCAACCCAAATCCCCCAACTGGAATCCCGTGCTCCCGAAAATCCTGCTCAATATCCGCGGTGGATTTCTCTGCTGCCCACTGCTTCTCCCCTAGGGGAGCTGTGAGAGAGTAAAGTGAGTGAATGAGCTCGGCTCGGGCAGCGGCTGAGCGACCTGCCCTCTCTGCTCAATTGGACTGCTTAAGCCCAAAGAGGACTTTCAGCTGAGCCTCGGCTGCTCAGCCAGATTCACGCTGGCTGCTCTCCCTTCTCTCCCCTCCCTTCTCTCCCTTCTCTCCCCTCCCTTCTCTCCTATCCCTTCTCTCCCTTCCCTTTTCTGCCCTCTCTTTTCTCTCCCCTCCCTTCTCACCCTTCTCTCCCTTCTCTCCCCTCCCTTCTCTCCCCTCCCTTCTCTCCCTTCTCTCCCCTCCCTTCTCTCCTCTCCCTTCTCTCCCCTCCCTTTTCTCCTCTCCCTTCTTTCCCCTCCCTTTTCTCCTCTCCCTTCTCTCCCTTAATTCCCTTCTCTCCTCTCCCTTCTCTCCCTTCTCTCCTCTCCCTTCTCTCCCTTCTCTCCTCTCCCTTCTCTCCCTTCTCTCCCCTCCCTTCTCTCCTATCCCTTCTCTCCCTTCCCTTTTCTGCCCTCTCTTTTCTCTCCCTCCCTTCTCACCCTTCTCTCCCTTCTCTCCCCTCCCTTCTCTCCCCTCCCTTCTCTCCCTTCTCTTCCCTCCCTTCTCTCCTCTCCCTTCTCTCCCCTCCCTTTTCTCCTCTCCCTTCTTTCCCCTCCCTTTTCTCCTCTCCCTTCTCTCCCTTAATTCCCTTCTCTCCCTTCCCTTTTCTCCTCTCCCTTCTCTCTCCTCCCTTCTCTTCTCTCCCTGTCTCTCCACCTCTCCTCTCTCCCTGTCTCCCTGTCTGTCTACACGCATTCAATCTTTATCCTATCTCGCTTTTTACACAGCTATTAATCCCAACTTTTCGTGAAGTTTCCATCTCAGAAACTTACTAACAAACCAGCAGCAGCTCTTGCGATGGGAGCCATGTTACTCCAATCGGGATAAAAAGGCATGAATAGAAATCCCCATGCTTTAACCTGTCAGACATTTCCCTGTCGCGGGCTCACAGCCCTCCCGGATGCACCTATCGCTCATTCAAAGCCGCTGGCAACGGGAGGCAGCCCCCCCCCAAGGAAGCACTCTGTTCTCACTCTTCTCTTTCTTTGGCTTAGTTTTTTTCACCCAGCACCTTCGCAGCATCATCCAGGTCCCCGGGCCTTCCCCGCGCAGCTAATCGATGTCACGGCATCGATTTGAGCAGCTAATGTTTCAGCGTCTCCTCCCTGCACAGAGACTGAACTCTTCCCTTGAACCCGTGTCCCAGCAGTCCTGTGGCAAAAGCTTATCCTATCTCAACTATCCCCCCCCCGAGACCGCTGGAGGCTGGCCGAGCTGATGTTGATGATGATGCAACCGACTTAAAAGAGAGGCAGAAGAGAAGAAAAAAACGCGGTTGACATGTCTAAATAAGACATTTACATTCCTGGTCACGTCTGCCAATAGTTGTGCTTCCTGCATTAAACCTTGGCAACCAGTTTGAGGGGTCAGCGCCCTGTCAATTCTGACAGCTCACTGCATGCACAGTTTTAGTGTTTGCGCATACAAACACATTGTGCACACACAGCTCTATCATCCTCAGTGGTTACCGAGTGCCATTGTATTGGCATAGCGCTATTATAGCCAGGCCGGTTATAAATAGCTTTATTGATTTTCTGCATAGTTGTCGGCAATTTAAGCCTAAAAACTGACAGACGAGGAGGCCAAACAGACGGAAGAACGGGTTTCCTGCTTTTAGACTCTCCGGGTCTTTCAGCTGTGGGCAGGCAGAAGATAATTATATTTCTTTAATTTGTTGATCTTCGCGCAGAGAGACGGCTGATTGGGGCTAATGAGATCAGGGCTGTGGGAGCGCTCATGTTTGATGGCTGCCTAAGCCGCATTCTGCTCGTCCATGGAGATCCTGGAGTGCTAGCTGCTGCCCCAACACTTCGTTTTCATGCTCGAAGCTTCACAAGCTCGAAACTTCACAGCTCGAAACTTCGCAAGCTCGAAGCTTCACAAACTCACAACTTCACAAGCTCGAAGCTTCACAAGCTCGAAACTTCGCAAGCTCACAACTTCACAAGCTCGAAACTTTACAAGCTCGAAGCTTCACAAGCTCGAATTTTACCAAGCTGGAAGCTTCACAAGCTGGAAACATCACAAGCTGGAAACTTCACAAGCTGGAAACTTCACAAGTTGGAAACTTCACAAGCTGGAAACTTCACAAGCTAGAAGCTTCACACTCTCGAAACTTCACAAACTCGAAACTTCACAAACTCAAAACTTCACAAGCTGCTGGGAATCTATTTGAGTGTTAAGTTTAAGCTCAGGATCGAAGCAAGGGTTGCCACTCCAGCTTCTGGTTCGCGGCCACCGTGGCTTCTCTAATCCCACTCGCTGATTAACCTCCGGGCCCATCATCTCAGCCTTGTTGATGAATTGGCCCGGCTAGCAAGATGAATCTAAAAATTGAATCAAGCCAGCCCAGTCGGCCAATTCAACTTATAACTTTGCCCCCCTCGAATAGCTGATTTGAGGATCTTCCGAAACATCTGTCGAGGAGGAGAAGCAGAAACATTGAAAACAGTTTGTCTGCCCCCCATACTGCAGTTAGTTTATTCATTCTTATACGCCAAAGCTGATTGTGTATCCATTTTTTCGCATTAAGCTAAGTGCTGTCTGTCTGTCTGTGCTAGCGAACAGCTAGGCTTGGCATTCTCTCGCCTTCTTTGCCAAACATGTATTCTGACTAGCTGGCCGCTCCCCCCTCGGGGGGCAGTGCTTTGGATGGGAAAAAATAGGAAAGGGTTAGCCAGAGAGATAAGAGCTTAAATATCTCTCCGCTGGGCCGTGTCTGTCGCGGCTCGCTCCTCTCTCCCCCGTTAAGTAATTACTTCGATACTTGAATGCTCCGGGTTTGACCGACTCAGAGTTTTGAGCTTGCTCCCAAGCCCCTCCCCCTTACTTAGTTCACCCATCGATGAGTCTCTAGGAACTTTGCATCTATACTCGACTAACTGAATACATAGTAGACTCAATCCTCGGTTAAAAAGCATTGATTAGTTTCGGGCGAGCGGCTACAGACTGAGATAGGAGGAGATGATCTGGAGTCGGCGGCGAGCTGAGTCCATTTGCGATTGTTACACGTGAAAAAAAGACTGATTGATTCTTCCTTCTTAAGCGTGTGGATTATGTTTCAACTTTTTTACGTGTATAATGACAAAGAAGGTTTATTAAGCAAGGGAAACTTCTTTGAATTGTGGCGTCTGTTCTTAAGATGGGCTTGGTGGCAGGGTATGGGATAGTTGGAATCCCACCTACAGACAGTGTATGGGATAGTAGGAATCCCACCTATAGACAGGAAATGGGATAGTGGGAATCCCAACTATAGACAGGAAATGGGATAGTGGGAATCCCACCTATAGACAGTGTATGGGATAGTGGAAATCCCACCTATAGACAGTGTATGGGATAGTGGAAATCCCACCTATAGACAGTGTATGGGATAGTAGGAATCTCACCTATAGACAGGGTATGGGATAGTGGGAATCCCACCTACAGACAGGGTATGGGATAGTGGGAATCCCACCTACAGACAGGGTATGGGATAGTGGGAATCCCACCTACAGACAGGGTATGGGATAGTGGAAATCCCATCTATAGACAGGGTATGGGATAGTGGGAATCCCACCTATAGACAGGGTATGGGATAGTGGGAATCTCACCTACAGACAGGGTATGGGATAGTAGGAATCCCACCTATAGACAGGGTATGGGATAGTGGGAATCCCACCTATAGACAGGGTATGGGATAGTGGGAATCCCACCTATAGACAGGGTATGGGATAGTGGGAATCCCACCTATAGACAGGGTATGGGATAGTGGGAATCCCACCTATAGACAGGGTATGGGATAGCGGCAATATCCCACCTCTAGACAGGGTATGGGATAGTGGGAATCCCACCTTTAGACAGGGTACAAGGGGTGCGGCTTAGTCGATCTTACTATCGAAGGCTCATTACGGTGTAAAATGACTATAATAAGGCAACTAATAACCAGATGAAGTTGAGGTGTTTATCCCAGCAATAGGACCTACAAGATTCCGAGTTCGCCGCTGATGAGGACACAGCAGAACCGCAAGAGCTAATTACAGGCTCAGACTGTCACCTGCAGCATTGAGCAGTGCTCATTATTAGATCCCCGCAGTTCTCAGAATCTTGAGTAGCTTATTTAGCCTATGAATGAGGATTTCCAATTGATGCACAATCACGCCTTTGACAGATCAGACTAAAATAATGATTGACTGAGATGGATTAGGTAATGCGATTAATATCTCTATTATAAATTTACTACCAAAAAGCCTCTTCCGTCATCAGCACAGTCTAGCAAGTACAATTTAAGTCAGAAATAAAAAAATTAGCGAAAAGGGGCCACCCACGCTTTCTAGCCCAATATTCGGACAGCTAAAAGCCGCACAAGTGGGTCTGTGCTTCTCTCTGTGTGTGTCTGAAGTACGAGCTCGATTCAATAAATGCCTGACTATTACAATAGATATTAGAGCCTATATAATACATAGATATGGTAATTGTCAGCTCTGTTTGTTCAGTGCAGAGTTGTTCTTAATGTTTGCACAAGCTTGTGTGTCCCTCTTCTCCCTGCGAAATCACACTAACCAACAGAAAGTTGCAGTAACACGATACCCTACCCAGGAACCCTGGTATCGCTGGTGCTGTAGGGTATCTTATTTACCCAATTTGTTAGTCTCTCACGACCAAGGCAAAGTTTCTATCTCCCTGATGCAGCATACTGGCTATCATTGGTGTGAGATTTCCACAGACTTTAAGGATTATTTAGCTGGGAGAGAGAGAGAGTCCACAGGCCCGGGCCAAAAGTGATGCAACACACGGATAATTGGCTGGGCCAAGGCTCGGTCCCATGGCCGCAATGATTACTATAATATCAGCCTGGCTTGTGACGCAATCGCACGGCGGAGCTGGAACGACTTTTGCGATTTCATCATTAATGCTTGGTTAGGGCGAGAATTAGTGAGGCGGGCTGCTGGAAGGGGGTAGGGGCTGTCCCATCTAGTCCAGTCTCCGGGGACTTAGTTGGATGATGAGGGGCATGAAAACAGGGAGAGATATGACTGGAGGCTGTCAAAATGCGACACGCCTTTTGAGTTGCAGCCGCTCATCCCTCGGTCTGCCTGCCTGTCTGACTGAATGACGGACAGCCGCAGAACCGCTTGGTCTGCCGGATGAGGCCGCTCTGAATATCGCAAGCGACGCTTGAAATGAAGAGCATAAATTTCCACTGCGGTACGGATGATGAGGTTCTGCTTCCAAAAATTGAAATAGCCAATTGTGAGGAACGAATGGAGAGAGGGAGAGAAGGGAAGAGAAGGGGAGAGAGGGGAGAGGGAGAGAAGGGGAGAGAAGAGGAGAGAGAAGGGAGAGAAGGGGAGAGGGAGAGAAGGGGAGCGGGGAGAGAAGGGCAGAGGGAGAGAAGGGGAGGGGGAGAGAAGGGGAGCGGGAGAGAAGCGGAGAGAGGAGAGAAGGGGAGAGGGGAGTGAAGGGGAGAGGGGAGAGAAGCGGAGAGGGTAGAGAAGGAGAGAGGAAAGAGAAGGAGAGAGGGGAGAGAAGGGGAGAGGGAGAGAAGCGGAGAGGGGAGAGAAGGGGAGAGGGAGAGAAGAGGAGAGGGGAGAGAAGCGGAGAGGGGAGAGAAGGGGAGAGGGGAGAGAAGGAGAGAGGAGAGAGAAGCGGAGAGGGGAGAGAAGGGGAGAGGGAGAGAAGGGGAGAGGGGAGAGAAGGGGAGAGGGGAGAGAAGGGGAGAGGGGAGAGAAGCGGAGAGGGTAGAGAAGGAGAGAGGAGAGAGAAGGCAAGTTGAAGCAGCCAGGATCAGAGCAGAGAAGGAAGTTCAGCTTAGGAAAAGAAGCAAAATGCGCACACAGGGACGGAGCGGAGAGAGGGAAAAGTGACCCAGCCCGATAACGATCTGCTCCCCTGACAGGCTAATGGAGAAATTCCCTCAATTTTTTAAAGAAAAAACGTTTGCCCAACCACCGCCGCCGCCGTCTGCGATGACGTTAAAAAGAATTTCAAGCAAGCCTCAGCCCGCAACATGCTTGGAGCAACTGCCCAGCCGGTGGGAGTTGCACTGGATGGACCCTGCAGTCGTCAAGGGAACGGGCGGCTCAGCGGGGGATTATTAAGTCGGTTGGGAACAAGGGGAGGAAGGGAGGCAGAGGGAAGGCTATCCCAAAGTGTTGTTAAAATTGATTCAATCTCGTCTGCCGGAGCCACCCCGCCAAGGCAGCGGCGAGGCCAGCGCAATAAATGGCTTTTTGTGTTCTCGGGCCAGCTGGACAGACGGCTTACCTTGATGTAGCTGGCGGTTAGGTAACTCTTCCTTTCTCTCAAGATTCTCTTCTGCTAGCTAAGTGGTGTTCTGAAAGTCACTGTAAAACACCTGTGCGCTTTTCCTGTCTGGTAACTAAGGGAGGCTTAGAATTACACTCACCCAGCTTCACGTTCACGTATAACTTCACAGATCCCCAAGCTTCACAAATCTTTAAGCTTCACCGATCCCCAAGCTTCACAAATCTCTAAGCTTCACAGATCCCCAAGCTTCACAAATCTCTAAGCTTCACCGATCCCCAAGCTTCACAAATCTCTAAGCTTCACAGATCCCCAAGCTTCACAAATCTCTAAGCTTCACAAATCTCTAAGCTTCACAGATCCCCAAGCTTCACAGATCCCTAAGCTTCACAGATCCCCAAGCTTCACAGATCCCCAAGCTTCACAGATCCCCAAGCTTCACAGATCCCCAAGCTTTACAGATCCCCAAGCTTCACAGATCCCCAAGCTTCACAGATCCCCAAGCTTCACAGATCCCCAAGCTTCACAGATCCCCAAGCTTCACAGATCCCCAAGCTTCACAGATCCCCAAGCTTCACAGATCCCCAAGCTTCACAGATCCCCAAGCTTCACAGATCCCCAAGCTTCACAGATCCCCAAGCTTCACAGATCCCCAAGCTTCACAGATCCCCAAGCTTCACAGATCCCCAAGCTTCACAGATCCCCAAGCTTCACAGATCCCCAAGCTTCACAGATCCCCAAGCTTCACAGATCCCCAAGCTTCACAGATCCCCAAGCTTCACAGATCCCCAAGCTTCACAGATCCCCAAGCTTCACAGATCCCCAAGCTTCACAGATCCCCAAGCTTCACAGATCCCCAAGCTTCACAGATCCCCAAGCTTCACAGATCCCCAAGCTTCACAGATCCCCAAGCTTCACAGATCCCCAAGCTTCACAGATCCCCAAGCTTCACAGATCCCCAAGCTTCACAGATCCCCAAGCTTCACAGATCCCCAAGCTTCACAGATCCCCAAGCTTCACAGATCCCCAAGCTTCACAGATCCCCAAGCTTCACAGATCCCCAAGCTTCACAGATCCCCAAGCTTCACAGATCCCCAAGCTTCACAGATCCCCAAGCTTCACAGATCCCCAAGCTTCACAGATCCCCAAGCTTCACAGATCCCCAAGCTTCACAGATCCCCAAGCTTCACAGATCCCCAAGCTTCACAGATCCCCAAGCTTCACAGATCCCCAAGCTTCACAGATCCCCAAGCTTCACAGATCCCCAAGCTTCACAGATCCCCAAGCTTCACAGATCCCCAAGCTTCACAGATCCCCAAGCTTCACAGATCCCCAAGCTTCACAGATCCCCAAGCTTCACAGATCCCCAAGCTTCACAGATCCCCAAGCTTCACAGATCCCCAAGCTTCACAGATCCCCAAGCTTCACAGATCCCCAAGCTTCACAGATCCCCAAGCTTCACAGATCCCCAAGCTTCACAGATCCCCAAGCTTCACAGATCCCCAAGCTTCACAGATCCCCAAGCTTCACAGATCCCCAAGCTTCACAGATCCCCAAGCTTCACAGATCCCCAAGCTTCACAGATCCCCAAGCTTCACAGATCCCCAAGCTTCACAGATCCCAAGCTTCACAGATCCCCAAGCTTCACAGATCCCCAAGCTTCACAGATCCCCAAGCTTCACAGATCCCCAAGCTTCACAGATCCCCAAGCTTCACAGATCCCCAAGCTTCACAGATCCCCAAGCTTCACAGATCCCCAAGCTTCACAGATCCCCAAGCTTCACAGATCCCCAAGCTTCACAGATCCCCAAGCTTCACAGATCCCCAAGCTTCACAGATCCCCAAGCTTCACAGATCCCAAGCTTCACAGATCCCCAAGCTTCACAGATCCCCAAGCTTCACAGATCCCCAAGCTTCACAGATCCCCAAGCTTCACAGATCCCCAAGCTTCACAGATCCCCAAGCTTCACAGATCCCCAAGCTTCACAGATCCCCAAGCTTCACAGATCCCCAAGCTTCACAGATCCCCAAGCTTCACAGATCCCCAAGCTTCACAGATCCCCAAGCTTCACAGATCCCCAAGCTTCACAGATCCCCAAGCTTCACAGATCCCCAAGCTTCACAGATCCCCAAGCTTCACAGATCCCCAAGCTTCACAGATCCCCAAGCTTCACAGATCCCCAAGCTTCACAGATCCCCGCTCTCCAAGTCGCACAATATTCTTCACCCGTCACCCATCGATCCCATATGAGTAATCAGCGCATGCGAGTGAAAATTGATTGAAAAATTCCATAACTCCATCACCCCAGTGTTCACCTTCGCGACAAAATCTGCGCGCCCGTGTAAAACTGAAACCCGACTTTCACTGCCCGCCGCCGCCCAACCCCCCCCCCCCGTGGAGAATGTTTTTCTTTGAGAGAAGCACAGAAATGGATTTCGGCCCGCCGCCAGCTTTGGGTAGCAACTAAAAATCGTCTATACCAGCGGCCCAGCTTCCCCCCGTGGGCTTCATCTGCTTATTGGTAGATGCGGCCATCTCCCTCCACCCCGACAAAGAGTGGCCGAGTCGGATTTCCAACTGTTTAGCAGGAGGGGGTTTCGAATCCCTGTTGTTACAGGCTGGTTTGTTGTTGGCCCCCCGTGAAGTTGCATAAGCAGCCGCGGGCGGTCGGGCAGACACAGGCGGACAGGGACAGGGGCGAGTATCCAGTGTAATGTATATTCAATCCAATATTCCCAAGCAAATTGGTCTATGCAACTTTCATGTATTTATATATATGGAAGCAGAAATAGATTAGTTGACATTGTTCTTTTTGCCCCAAGTTTATGTCTATCCTTATCTGCCCTGCCCTACTTAGACCCCCCCCCTGGGGACTGGCACTGGGATCGGAACCTGGCTGACTGATTTTGCAGTTTTTTTCTCCTTTTGCAGCAGCACCAACGAGCGGCCTGTTGGTGTTGGCCTTCGGGCTCTGCCTGCAGCTGCCTTCGCTGTCCGACTCGATGCTGACGCTGGCGGGAGCTGCCGTCAGGGAGAATTTCTGTCACGTGGCCAATGACACCTGCTACCAGAGCTCGGAGTGCGGAGCCAAGCTGGGCCTAGTGCGGATCCTCTGCCTGGACTGTGAGTTGCCTGCTCTGCGGGTGGCTGGGTCGATTTTTCTAGTGGGGTGGCTGGGCGATTTTTCTAGTAGGGATGGTTGGGGCGATTTTTTCTAGTAGGGGTGGTTGGGGCGATTTTTCTAGTAGGGATGGCTGGGGCAATTTTTCTAGTAGGGGTGGCTGGGGTGATTTTTCTATTAGGGGTGGCTGGGGCGATTTTTCTAGTAGGGGTGGCTGGGGCGATTTTTCTAGTAGGGGTGGTTGGGGCGATTTTTTCTAGTAGGGGTGGTTGGGGCGATTTTTCTAGTAGGGATGGCTGGGGCAATTTTTCTAGTAGGGGTGGCTGGGGTGATTTTTCTATTAGGGGTGGCTGGGGCGATTTTTCTTGTAGGGGTGGCTGGGGCGATTTTTCTAGTAGGGATGGCTGGGGCAATTTTTCTTGTAGGGGTGGCTGGGGTGATTTTTCTATTAGGGGTGGCTGGGGCGATTTTTCTTGTAGGGGTGGCTGGGCGATTTTTCTAGTAGGGATGGTTGGGGCGATTTTTCTAGTAGGGGTGGTTGGGGCGATTTTTCTAGTAGGGGTGGTTGGGGCGATTCTTCTAGTAGGGATGGCTGGGGCGATTTTTCTAGTAGGGATGGCTGGGGCAATTTTTCTTGTAGGGGTGGCTGGGGTGATTTTTCTATTAGGGGTGGCTGGGGCGATTTTTCTTGTAGGGGTGGCTGGGCGATTTTTCTATTAGGGGTGGCTGGGGCGATTTTTCTAGTAGGGATGGCTGGGGCGATTTTTCTATTAGGGGTGGTTGGGGCGATTCTTCTAGTAGGGATGGCTGGGGCGATTTTTCTAGTAGGGATGGCTGGGGCAATTTTTCTTGTAGGGGTGGCTGGGCGATTTTTCTATTAGGGGTGGCTGGGGCGATTTTTCTAGTAGGGATGGCTGGGGCGATTTTTCTATTAGGGGTGGTTGGGGCGATTCTTCTAGTAGGGGTGGCTGGGGCGATTTTCAGTCACCATCGATAATTAATTTAAGCAAATTCTTCCAACAGTTTCCAAAAGCCCATCTGTTGTCGCTTTTCAAATGTCTTGAAGGCGCAACACCTCACCCTGGCCAACTGATTGACAGCTCAGCTAAGTTGAGAAGATGAACTCGACATATCGCCTCGCAAATGTGGAGCCCGTGAAGAGGGCTTGACAAGGGGGCGGGGCAGTCATTCAGGCGTTTGGGGACCCCCAAGCTGTCAATGTCTCTCAAGTTCAGACAATGAGCTGGCACCGCTGCCTCACCGAGTGAAAGCGCTAAAATTGGGACTTTCACCCGCTAGCTCGCTGTTGAAGTGGCTCCGCTATGATAAAAATTAACTCCGTTGCGTCACCGTTCTCCATCTTCCTCCCATTCTCACTTCCCTTTCTATTGTTCACAATTGCACAGCTCTCCGCATCCCACAGACCTGCGCCTACTGACACGTTTGACCTCTGAAGTGTCCCTCTAACTGGGGCTGTTTGAATATTAATATTTTTTAGACATAAAATAGAGGATTTAGGATATAAAACGGCTGACTGTGCGTGCTTGTGACATGTGCGCGCGCTTGTGACATGTGCGCGCTTGTGATTTCAATAAGCGCTTGAATCAATCTCTTGAACCGGAACAGATCTTCAGCTAGTTCAATCCGTTTACAAGTCATTGTTGGTTCAGCGGCCTAGAGTCAACCTTACCTGAGCAATACAGTGCAGTGCGCTCATGCCTTCTGATTGCAGCCGAGAGTTCAGGGTCATTCTATGGACAGCTGACTACCCCAAAGTCAATTAATTTTTTTCATGCTCCATGTGGAGTTCCCGGGTCAGCTAATGATTTCGGCTTAATGAGACAAATGACAGACCGGCGGCACGGCTCACAGGGGGATCTGGTTTCGCATCCGTTGCTGGGATATAAACTTTAGTGAGGAAAAAACACATCGTGGGTGATGAGGAGAAGGAAGCCCCCCCCCGCCCCAGCTGAGCACAGGCCGAGCCCCTGGCCAACAGCTCCGGTGATTGAATTACCCGCACTTGAGCAATTAGCGGTGCGGGCCCGGCCGCCTGCGGTGCCGCCAGCCTCTCCGCGCCTCATCTCCCGGACAAAATGAGAAAAAGAAGAAGACGACCGACCAAGCAGTGTCCGGGCGGGATCTCTCTAGCTGTCGGCAAATTCCGGCTTCCTTTCGTCTCTCTCTTGAACTCGATTTCCTCTTTCGCGTCTGCATGTCCTTGGAAGAGTAGATGAAGAGAGGAGGCTGGCCTCATCTAGATCTCCAAACCCACTTGTTATCCTGCGCCGCCCCGAGTCGCTGAAACTTTCTCTTTTCATCTCTCTTTCGGCTGAGCGGACACTTTCTTCCGAGGAAGCAGTTAAAGAAGAAAGACTTTTTCTTGGAAGCAGCGAAGCTTCCCGATTTTTGTTTATTATCGCTCGAGCCGGTCAAGCGTGCCATTTAAAACTCGGTCGAGCTGCAAAATTTGACACACAAGCAGAGAGAGAGCTGGGAAGCCAGCTCTGACTGAATTGTTTCTTATCTACCCGCCCCGCCTTTCTCATATCGAAATCTATGGTCAAAATCTCCCGGCCCGTCACACGCAACACTGAGCTCGATTCGGGTCTGGGGGGCGGCGGCTGCGCTCAACTCAACTGGAAAATATCAGCCGCCTCGATCACTCAAAATCGCTGACACTTCTTGGAGGAGAGGCTTGGGTGGGGGGGGGGGCTTGGAGGCCCTCACGCCCGGACAGTCGGACAAAACTGTGTGACGAATTTGGGGACGCCGCCACAGCAAACCGCTGCCTGGAGGCGGTAAATCAAATTGCTTTCGGGCCGCTCCCAGCATTACGGACCGCCTCGCACTCTGCGGTCTCTATGGTGGAGTGTAGCGTTGGGCTCTCGCTCTTTCCTGGCATTTGCATAACTGGCTGGCATCCTGATCACTGTTTCACTCTGTATATCACTCTCTTGCTTCCTCTCTTTGCTTCTATCTCCTTCTCCTCACTCTCCCCACTCTCCTTCACTCTCCCACTCTCTCACTCTCCCCACTCTCCTCCACTCTCCCACTCTCCCCCACTCTCCTCCACTCTCCCACTCTCTCACTCTCCCCCACTCTCCTCCACTCTCTCACTCTCCCCCACTCTCCTCCACTCTCCCACTCTCTCACTCTCCTCCACTCTCCTCCACTCTCCCACTCTCCCCGACTCTCCCCGACTCTCCCCGACTCTCCCCGACTCTCCCCGACTCTCCCCGACTCTCCCCGACTCTCCCCGACTCTCCCCGACTCTCCCCGACTCTCCCCGACTCTCCCCGACTCTCCCCGACTCTCCCCGACTCTCCCCGACTCTCCCCGACTCTCCCCGACTCTCCCCGACTCTCCCCGACTCTCCCCGACTCTCCCCGACTCTCCCCGACTCTCCCCGACTCTCCCCGACTCTCCCCGACTCTCTCCGACTCTCCCGACTCTCCCCGACTCTCTCCGACTCTCCCGACTCTCCCCGACTCTCCCCGACTCTCCCCGACTCTCCCCGACTCTCCCCGACTCTCCTCCACTCTACCACTCATCTCTCACTCTCCCCCACTCTACCACTCTCCCCCACTCTCCTCCACTCTCCCACTCTCCCACTCTCCCCGACTCTCCCCGACTCTCCCCGACTCTCCCCGACTCTCCCCGACTCTCCCCGACTCTCCCCGACTCTCCCCTACCCTTTCACACTCTCTGTCCATCCACCTTATAATTTCATATGAAGTCTTCCCCAGCTAAAACAGAAAGAAAACAAGAATTTCCTCGCATAGAATTTACACAGGCGCAATAGAATTTTTTTGCTTTTCAATTTTCTACCTATAACTGTCCAAGCAATTATCAGCCCCCTCAAAGCGCCTGAGCCCCCAATTGCAATTTTCAGCACGTTGGCTGAAACTCAAAAAAGTGCTGCGCAGGAAAGTCAGATTGAAAGTAGGTTTTTTTACTTCAAAAAGTCCAACGCTGCACTGCTGGTCCGGCTTCGGAGATAATCTTCCCGACCCCAGCAAGCCTGTTTTTAATTAATGCCCTCCCAGGCCAGGTCACTGCAGTCCATCCGTCTCTTCTTCTCTTACTTGGTCGAGTGTTGGAAGCTCGAACAACCCCCCGGGAACTGAATAGGGAACTGGGAGGCCGCCCAGGAGGAGACAGACAGTCGGGTCCAGGCCAGAGAGTCGAGGACAATCCTTCAACACCTCTTCTAGCTCGGATAGCAAACCGAATCGGTGCGGCCATCTGTTTTGCCTTCGGTTGCCAAGGCCGCACTTGACGACTTCAGTGTATATCCCAATGGAACCCTGCAGACTCTTCAACCTTTTTTGGGGCTGGGAGACCCTCTTATTCACGTCCCATAGAAGCTCTTAGGACTTGAAGTTGCCGAGGCCACAAAGTGCAGTGATTGACAGGCACTCCAACAGACTACACAAGGATTCGAGCTCGGGCTGTCAACGGTACTCCCGTCGCCATCAACAAACAAAAACGCATTGGTAAAAACTGTCGAGAGAAGGCTATAAACTGTAAACTTGGTTTGAACGGTAACTCAAAAATAGAGGGCAATTAGACCTGCCCAGCGGGGGGCGGCACATTCCTGAGCTGCCTGGGCATGACAACAATAACAAACCACTTGAATTAGATATGCTAAACAAGACGCTATTGTCTCTCCTGACAGCATTGGCTCATTCTGAGTGGTTGCGTAACACAACCAGAGAGCTGTCAGAATTTTGAAGATTGCAAAACAGGTTGCGATAAGGCTAATGCCCTTGGCCTCACTCGATTTCTCAGCATCTTCATCTCTGTCCTTCTGCATCCAATTTGCACACCACCTTGCTTTCCCTTGCTGCTTTTCATGGCTTTGAGGCTTTTCTGTTTATTAGTGTCCACCTCTCTCCCTCTCTCCCTGCCTCTCTCCCTGCCTCTCTCCCTGCCTGTCTCCCTGCCTCTCTCCCTGCCTCTCTCCCTGCCTCTCTCCCTGCCTCTCTCCCTGCCTCTCTCCCTGCCTCTCTCCCTGCCTTTCTTCCTGCCTCTCTCTCTGCCTCTCTCCCTGCCTCTCTCCCTGCCTCTCTCCCTGCCTCTCTCCCTGCCTCTCTCCCTGCCTCTCTCCCTGCCTCTCTCCCTGCCTCTCTCCCTGCCTCTCTCCCTGCCTCTCTCCCTGCCTCTCTCCCTGCCTCTCTCCCTGCCTGTCTCCCTGCCTCTCTCCCTGCCTCTCTCCCTGCCTCTCTCCCTGCCTCTCTCCCTGCCTCTCTCCCTGCCTCTCTCCCTGCCTCTCTCCCTGCCTCTCTATCCTCTCTCCCCCTCATCTCTCACACCTTTCCTTCTCGCCCCTTGATCCTTGATCTCCCTCTACACATGTTCTGCAGGATTTCAGACTCCTGTTGGCGATCCATGTCAGACAGGCATCATTTATTGCCCCCAGTAACAGAAGGCGATCAGCGGCAGGTGTTGGCGCCCCTGACCTCTCCGTTCTGGTCTCCATCTGCCAGTCAGCCTGGAGGGCCCCCAGCTCCCTCTCTTCCCTGCAGGCCTGGGGCTGCTGATTGCCCAAATTAAGGTGTCCAAATGCTGTTCAGCAAAGTCGCAACTGCAAGAATAGCATGTTTTCTGCATGATTGCCATTGCTTTTTAGCAGCAGAAGCAACAGGTCCACTTTTGCCAGCAATTTTTCCTGTCTTCAGCCGCGATTGTTCTTTCGATAAAAGACATGAACGCCTCTTTTTGCAATTTCTTTTAACTCAAAGAGGTCGAATACGTTAAAACTGACTGGCTGGCTGAGCTTCCTGTATCAGCCATCAGTTTTATCTGTTCATCGAATGCCAGCCGGCCTTCTCAGGACAGCCGCGTAGCAACTCCCGTTTGCTGCTCGGTCACAGGTTTGGGATTTCACAGGACTCAGAGGGGCAGCTTGGCCTCGCGATCTTGGGATAACAGGAGAGGAGGCGCTATCGATGAGCCATCGGAAGGGAAGGGGGGCGGAGTGGGAAATTGGAGATGCACTTTTAGTGGGGAATATCTGAATGCATGGGCGACTGCTGGCTTGTGTGTCGAGTGCCATGTGTTTATTCATGCAGTCTGTCTCTGTCTGTCTGTCTGTCTGACTGTCTGTCTGTCTGTCTGTCTGTCTGTCTGTCAGTCTGACTGTCTGTCTGTCTGTCTGTCTGTCTGTCTGTCTGTCTGTCTGTCTGTCTGTCTGTCTGTCTGTCTGTCTGTCTGTCTGTCTGTCTGTCTGTCTGTCTGTCTGTCTGTCTGTCTGTCTGTCTGTCTGTCTGTCTGTCTGTCTGTCTGTCTGTCTGTCTGTCTGTCTGTCTGTCTGTCTGTCTGTCTGTCTGTCTGTCTGTCTGTCTGTCTGTCTGTCTGTCTGTCTGTCTGTCTGTCTGTCTGTCTGTCTGTCTGTCTGTCTGTCTGTCTGTCTGTCTGTCGGCAACCGGCAGGTCAGACAAAAGCTGCACTAATCAAGACTCCCAACCGACCGCACCCAGTTTCCTCTCTTCACCAGTCCGATAGTCAGTTTATTTATCTCAAAACAGTTTTCCCAATCGAAGATCCCCCCAGGCGAGAAAGTCGCGGTCCCCGCCCAGTTCATCAATTTTTCCCCTTTTAAAAATCCTCGCGCTCACTCGGTTTTTGTCATAAAAGTCCAACCAGCGGATTCCAAATCGAGGCATTTGGGAACTATTTCGGGTCCAAGGTGGATTCGGGCGAACCCCCCCCCCTCGCCACAGTTCCGTCTGTTTTGGCTCGGCTGTTTTTGTCACAACATTTTGCCCTCTTGCAAAAGAGAGGGGGTGGATATTGTTGAGAATTTCTGGCCACAAAAGATATAGCGGCAATTGCTAATGGATTCCGCCCCGTAGTGGATGGAGATAGCGGGGGGGGGGTAGGGACCAGAGGCCGCAGAAAGAGGATCTCAGGGCTGGGAAATGCAAAATTTATGCTTCACTCGCTGCTCTGGCCCGCCCTTGGCTCAGAATCCCCACTGAAAAAGCCTCACAAGCATGGCGGATGAGTAAGATAAATGCGTGCCTGCCCGCCGCCTCGGCCCCAGACTCCCTGATGCAGCATGGCAGATGCAGCTACTAACGGCTGGGGGCCCCCGCCGGCGCTTTCAGTTCCCCGCTGTTTGGACTGCGTTGTTGGAAGTTTGCTGTAGAAGAGATCGAAGGAGAGTCAGGAAGATGCATGAAGAGTCAGGAAGAGTCAGGAAGAGTCAGGAAGAATCAGGAAGAGTCAGGAAGAGTCAGGAAGAGTCAGGAAGAGTCAGGGAAGAGTCAGGGAAGAGTCAGGAAGAGTCAGGAAGAGTCAGGAAGAGTCAGGAAGAGTCAGGAAGAGCCAGGAAGAGCCAGGAAGAGTCAGGTAGAGTCAGGAAGAGTCAGAAAGAGTCAGGTAGAGTCAGGAAGAGTCAGGAAGAGTCAGGAAGGGTCAGGAAGAGTCAGGAAGAGTCAGGTAGAGTCAGGAAGAGTCAGGAAGAGTCAGGAAAAGTCACGAAGAGTCAGGATTAGAACTAGATCCAAATCAGCAGATCCCAATCAGCAGATCTTAATCAGCTGATGCCAATCACCAGTCCCATCATCGCTCTGTTGCCAAGGCAGCTCCACCCCGAACTCACACTGCAGACCAGTACTGCCAGCTGCAGAGCCAGTCATCTCTAGAGATCTGCCGCGAGCACCTGAAAAACCTGCCAGCAATGGAGCGAATCTTCAACTGCTTCTGCCCGGCAACCATCGACACTAGCAGCAACTACCAGCGCTGCATGAGCATCTGGCGGTTCATCTTTGAGCACGCCTGCCTGCCGGACCCTCCGAGGCGGGCGCCGCAGGTGCAGCCGCAGCAGCCACAGCAGCCGCTCATCACAGGTAGGTGGTGTCTCTCCCAACTCACTCAATCACTCGGTAGTGAAAGCCCCAGCATGCGAAATTCGTGACCAGGCAAAATTGATTTCGTTCACAGCCTAATTGAATTAAACTTATTTAGCTCGCGATGAGGCGGCAGGTCCTGTGAAGCCCCGGACTCAAAGACATCAAAAGCAGCTGCCTGAAATGCCAGACTGCCCCACCCCCCACCCCTATTCACTTTGCATTTCTGCCTCAGATACAAGGCAAGGGGTTTTCTTTTAAAAAGAGAAATTCTTCTACACTAAATTTACGCAGACTACTTTTTAGATTACGTAATCCGTCTTACTTTGCATACGGCGCCTCCCCCCCCAGCCTCTCTAAGCGGCCCATGGCTAATGAGGCACTGGCGAGTGGACCCGAACAAAAAATTTTTCCCCACTCGTGCTGTTCCGCATTCGAACAGGTTGGCAGAGACTCACCGGTTCGCTGCTGATATTGGGGATCGCCATGCCGGCATAACTGGCTTGCGCGTGATTAGGTCGGGAGAAAGGAAAATCAATGACACGAATATCCATAGGAATTTTTGTTCTGTGCAGTCTCATTATCGATTGATTCGTAGCAGCTTCACGCCTGGCTGAGGCGTCTGTTTAAAAGTCTACGTGTAGAGTTTCTCGCCCTTCGTTTGACAGTTTAATTGCATTCTTTCTATGGCTTGAGGGAACTTTTGTTTTCTAGGAAGTTTTTCTAGGAAACTACTGTTTCTAGGAAACTACTGTTTCTAGGAAACTACTGTTTCTAGGAAACTACCGTTTCTAGGAAACTACTGTTTCTAGGAAACTACTGTTTCTAGGAAACTACTGTTTCTAGGAAACTACTGTTTCTAGGAAACTACTGTTTCTAGGAAACTACTGTTTCTAGGATTTTAAAACGGTCTTTCAAAAGAAAGTGTCTGGGAAAAACTACCACCTTCTAAAAAACTATCATTTCTGAGAAACTACCGTTTCTGGGAAACTGGCGTTTCTGGGAAACTGGCGTTTCTGGGAAACTAGCGTTTCTGGGAAACTGGCGTTTCGAGGAAACTAGCGTTTTTAGGAAACGACTATTTTTTAAAACTAGTGCTTTAAGAACACAATGCTGGCAGAAAAAAAAGATTTCATTTTCAAGGACATTGTAGTATTTAGCTATGGACGTTGCAAGTTTTTCTTCAAAGTAAAGAATTAAGCCATTTCACAAATTCATAGAATACTGCAGGTAACAAACGTTTTTAGAAAATTTTCTTTCTAGGATGACCCCAAGGGGGCCCATTCTTTACGCAGTCATGCACTCATACAAACGGCTCACACAGGGTGTACAGCGGCACTGACAATGTACACTCTCTGTGTCTTGTGGGTTGGTCCTCATGTGTGTGAATCGTGCGACAACCCCCTACCGACCTCGGGCAAGCCTGAAAACATGTAAATCCGCTAGTCTGCACTGCCACAGAAATTCCCCCAGCATTCAAGAGTTAATAGGGATTCTAAACCTGAATCTGCTGGCTGTGTAGCGTGACCTTGGCTCCGCTGCCACCCCTTCTCTATTCCTGTGCTAGCGGGTCATTATTGAAAATTGGTGCCAAAATGGGCCAGCAGCAGCTGCTGGCTGCCTGACTGACAGCCGGTTGACTTCAGCCAGCTGTGAAGATTGACCAGCGCTTCGGTGCTTCGGGTTCAACTGACTGCGCTAGGGGGCGGGGAAGTGTGTGGTTGGATAGCAAAGCGGGGAGCAGAGAGCAGAAAGTTTCTAAGAACTACCACCTTCTACTAGGAAAAAACTACTGTTTCTAGAAAACTATCATTTCTAAGAAACTACCGTTTAGGGAAGCTAGCGTTTCTAGAAAGCTACTGTTTACAGGAAACTAGCGTTTCTATGAAACTACGGCTTCTAGGAGACTAACATTTCTAGGAAACTAAAATTTATAGGAAACTAACGTTTGTAGGAAACTAACGTTTGTAGGAAACTAACGTTTGTAGGAAACTAACGTTTGTAGGAAACTAACGTTTGTAGGAAACTAACGTTTCTAGGAAACTAACGTTTCTAGGAAACTAACGTTTCTAGGAAACTAACGTTTCTAGGAAACTAACGTTTGTAGGAAACTAACGTTTCTAGGAAACTAACGTTTCTAGGAAACTAACGTTTCTAGGAAACTAACGTTTCTAGGAAACTAACGTTTCTAGAAAACTAACATTTCTAGGAAACTAACTTTTCTTGGAAACTAGCGTTTCTAGGAACGTTTCTAGTAAACATTTTCGCCAGCCACTGAGAGTTCTTTAACAACCGACCCCTAGATTGGCAAGAGTTTGAGAGCTCGTTAAGAATTCCAATTTAAGCCGGTCGCTCACTGTTTGAAGGACATTTTCCTTTCAATAGTTTTCCCAAGCTTGTCCCCAGCTTTCATTGATGAAGCGGCTCGGACTTGAAAGCATATTTGAAGCGGTAAAGAGGACATGTGCAGGGCTGCTTGCTTGAAGAGGCAAATCTGTTATGTACAAAATTTGGACCATAAATTTTCTTCGCCAAATAGTGCTCAGCCCCAGTTTTAATTCAGCTGCATTATTAACTCATCCGAAGTCCTCGAATAAGGCGAAGAAAAGCTGAATAAATTTTCCCCTTTATCCCCAAGGCGATGCAGCTCCGTGAGATCAGACCGCTGCTGCCATTCATTCTGTTGGAAAGTAGAAACGCATTGATTTGCCGACAAAGGGGTCACCGCGTGTGGGTGTCCCTTGAGTGTGTGGGCACGGGGTCACGGGATGTAATGGGGTCGCTGGTTGTGGATCACTGAGGGCGAGGTCTCTGGATATGGGTCACTAAATGTGGGGTCACTGAATGGGAGTGAGGTCACTGTGTGTGCGATCATTGGATGTGAGTCATTGGGTGTGGGGTCACTGGGTGTGGGGTCACTGGGTGTGGGGTCACTTAGAGTGGGGTCACTGGGTGTGGGGTCACTGGTTGTGGGGTCACTGGGTGTGGGGTCACTGGGTGTGGGGTCACTGGGTGTGGGGTCACTGGGTGTGGGGTCACTGGGTGTGGAGTCACTGGGTGTGGGGTCACTGGGTGTGGGGTCACTGGGTGTGGGGTCACTGGGTGTGGAGTCACTGGGTGTGGGGTCACTGGCTGTGGGGTCACTGGGTGTGAGGTCACAGGGTGTGGGGTCACTGGGTGTGAGGTCACTGGCTGTGAGATCACCGAAGATAGTAGACTGGAAATCAGTGAACGGCAACATTCCATGACAATTGCTTCAGGAAAAATCGATGCATGATTGCACAGATTTGACTCGAGACTTAGCAATAAATTTCTATACAAGGCAGCCACTAATTAGGGAAGCAAAACCCACCGGAATTTTTCTGCTGAGTCTCAACCAAGATAATTAATTAGGCAATTAACCGCAGCAGGGGGGCAGCTTCAACTGTCAATCTTCCTGGATTGTTCCACTTATGATTAGTGTCCGACTGTCCAACTGTCCGAGTGAGCGAGCTTACCGTCCGCATTCCCTTTGCGTGAGCCAGCCAGCTTAGGCCTGAGATAAGTCACTTCGATTCGTGTGAACCAGGTTTGTGTTTTTTCAACAGGATGTTCAAAACATACAAGAGGGAAAGTGGGGTGAGGGGTGAGAGTCAGACTGGGTAGGAGACGGGAGCTGAGGGAGATCGGGGTGAGAATCAGACTTGGTGGGAGATGAGAGCTGAGGGAGATCGGGGTGAGAGATTGGGGTGAGAATCAGACTGGGTGGGAGATGAGAGCTGAGGGAGATCGGGGTGAGAGATTGGGGTGAGAATCAGACTGGGTGGGAGATGAGAGCTGAGGGAGATTGGGGTGAGAATCAGACTTGGTGGGAGATGAGAGCTGAGGGAGATCGGGGTGAGAATCAGACTTGGTGGGAGTCGGGAGCTGAGGAAGATCGGGGTGAGAATCAGACTGGGTGGGAGTCGGGAGCTGAGGAAGATCGGGGTGAGAATCAGACTGGGTGGGAGTCGGGAGCTGAGGAAGATCGGGGTGAGAATCAGACTGGGTGGGAGATGAGAGCTGAGGGAGATTGGGGTGAGAATCAGACTGGGTGGGAGATGAGAGCTGAGGGAGATCGGGGTGAGAATCAGACTGGGTGGGAGATGAGAGCTGAGGAAGATCGGGTGAGAATCAGACTGGGTGGGAGATGAGAGCTGAGGGAGATCGGGGTGAGAATCAGACGGGGTGGGAGATGAGAGCTGAGGGAGATTGGGGTGAGAATCAGACTGGGTGGGAGATGAGAGCTGAGGGAGATCGGGGTGAGAATCAGACTGGGTGGGAGATGAGAGCTGAGGAAGATCGGGGTGAGAATCAGACTGGGTGGGAGATGAGAGCTGAGGGAGATCGGGGTGAGAATCAGACGGGGTGGGAGATGAGAGCTGAGGGAGATCGGGGTGAGAATCAGACTGGGTGGGAGATGAGAGCTGAGGGAGATTGGGGTGAGAATCAGACTGGGTGGGAGATGAGAGCTGAGGGAGATTGGGGTGAGAATCAGACTGGGTGGGAGATGAGAGCTGAGGGAGATCGGGGTGAGAATCAGACTGGGTGGGAGATGAGAGCTGAGGAAGATCGGGGTGAGAATCAGACTGGGTGGGAGATGAGAGCTGAGGGAGATCGGGGTGAGAATCAGACGGGGTGGGAGATGAGAGCTGAGGGAGATCGGGGTGAGAATCAGACTGGGTGGGAGATGAGAGCTGAGGGAGATCGGGGTGAGAATCAGACTGGGTGGGAGATGAGAGCTGAGGGAGATTGGGGTGAGAATCAGACTGGGTGGGAGATGAGAGCTGAGGGAGATTGGGGTGAGAATCAGACTGAGTGGGAGATGAGAGCTGAGGGAGATCGGGGTGAGAATCAGACTGGGTGGGAGATGAGAGCTGAGGGAGATCGGGGTGAGAGTCAGACTGGGTGGGAGATGAGAGCTGAGGGAGATCGGGGTGAGAGATTGGGGTGAGAGTCAGACTGAGTGGGAGATAAGAGCTGAGGGAGATCGGGGTGAGAATCAGACTGGGTGGGAGATGAGAGCTGAGGGAGATTGGGGTGAGAATCAGACTGGGTGGGAGATGAGAGCTGAGGGAGATCGGGGTGAGAGTCAGACTGAGAGATCTAGAACCCGCAAAATAACTGCAATAAGAGAAAACTCAAGAAAGTTTCCAAATATTTACCAATTTTTCTCCAATTCAGGTATCGTGGAGTGTGGTGACAGTTGGTTTCATTTTTCACTGTTTTGCAAAAAAATTAATTTCAAAAGAAAGTTTTTCATGTCGGTTCTGATCCCTGTTTTTCCTTCGAAAATGATTTACAGAGGCTTATGACTTAGCGGTGGCATAAAAATGAAAACTATTTTTGGACAGAGAAAATTGACATTGAATGACTACTTCTAGTAGAGGTGCTAAAAAGGAGCGTTCTGAAAGACTTCTATTAAAAAAACTCGATTTATTCTAAGACACCTTTTATTTTAAGAAACCTTTTATTCTAACAAAGCTTGTATTCTAATAAATCTTTCATTCCAAGAAAGCTTTTTCTAAGAAAACCAAAATTCTAGGACGACCTTCTTTTCTAAGAAAACCTACATTCTAGGGCAATCTTCTTTTCTAAGAAAACCTACATTCTAGGGCAATCTTCTTTTCTAAGAAAACCTACGAGACATTCTAGTCTCGTACATTCGTAGGTACCTTGTTCGAGACCTTTGTACGAGGTCTCGTACAAACCTCGTACATTCTAGGGCAACCTTCTTTTCTAAGAAAACCTAAATTCTAGGGCCATCTTCTTTTCTAAGAAAACCTACATTCTAGGGCAACCTTCTTTTCTAAGAAAACCTACATTCTAGGGCAACCTTCTTTTCTAAGAAAACCTACATTCTAGGGCAACCTTCTTTTCTAAGAAAACCTACGTTCTAGGGCAGTCTTCTTTTCTAAGAAAACCTACATTCTAGGAGCACCTTTGATTCTAAGAAACTGAATTCTCGGAAACTCTTCATTTCATGCATTCACAAGAAAACCCATTCCCTAAATTATCCCTAAAATTTCACCCATTTCTAGATTGTCCCTTCCATTCAAAAAAGCGAATTTTACTTCTAAATTTTCCATAGGTGCCCCGGCTGTTGCAACCACCGAGCCGTCCGAAGCCAGCGGAAGTTCATCCTCCTCCTCCTCGGCGTCGGGGCTGCCGCAGCCGCCCGACCGGACCCCGGCTGACAACGGTCGCGGCGGCGACTGCCTCGGTCGTCGGGCCGCCTGCCTCGAGAGCGCGGCTTGCCGCGGCCACGCCGAGAGCTTTCGGGCCAACTGCGTCCCGACCGCTGACCCCGCCAGGGACTGCCAGCTTAGCCGCGTCGCCTGCCTGGCGGCCTACGAGGGCCTGCGGCACAGTGGCCTCATCCCGTGCACCTGCCTGAACCGCAGCGATGGAGCGGCAGAGCGGCTGCAGTGCGACACAGTTCGGACTTTTTATCAGGGCAACGCCTGCCTCAGTGAGTGAGAGATTTGTGCGGCTGTGTGGGCTGGAATTCAGAGCTAGTGCGTGGGAGGGTTGGTGCGTGGGAGGGTTGGTGCGTGGGAGGGTTGGTGCGTGGGAGGGTTGGGGTGTGGGTGTAGGAGGGTTGGTGCGTGGGAGGGTTGGTGCGTGGGAGGGTTGGGGTGTGGGGTGTAGGAGGGTTGGTGCGTGGGAGGGTTTGCGTGTTGGAGGGTTGGGGTGTGAGGGTTGGGGTGTGAGGGTTGGGGTGTGTGAGGGTTGGCGTGTGGGAGGGTTGGCGTGTGGGAGGGTTGGGGTGTGTGAGGGTTGGGGTGTGTGAGGGTTGGGGTGTGTGAGGGTTGGCGTGTGTGAGGGTTGGCGTGTGGGAGGGTTGGGGTGTGTGAGGGTTGGCGTGTGTGAGGGTTGGCGTGTGGGAGGGTTGGGGTGTGTGAGGGTTGGGGTGTGTGAGGGTTGGGGTGTGTGAGGGTTGGCGTGTGTGAGGGTTGGCGTGTGGGAGTTTTGGGGTGTGTGAGGGTTGGGGTGTGTGAGGGTTGGGGTGTGTGAGGGTTGGGGTGTGTGAGGGTTGGGGTGTGTGAGGGTTGGCGTGTGTGAGGGTTGGCGTGTGTGAGGGTTGGCGTGTGGGAGGGTTGGGGTGTGTGAGGGTTGGCGTGTGGGAGGGTTGGGGTGTGTGAGGGTTGGCGTGTGGGAGGGTTGGCGTGTGGTTCAACGAGTGGATCAACGAGATTTTTATAGTTTAACAGTGCATGCGTTTCATCCTACTTGTCAGTAGACGCTTTAAAAACTTGCAAAGACTCTTTAGAATATTTCTGCATTAGAATGCATCCACATACTAAACTGTCATAATAATATAAATGTATTTGTTTGCAAATCATTTCTCTATGCAGGATACTTCAATGACGCGTACAATAATGGACTTGTTCCACTGCGTCCTCGACAAGAGCTAGAAGGAGAGGACACTGAGGAGCCTCTGGCTCCGCCGCCGCCCCCGCCTCCATCGCGAGCACCGGGATCGAGGGCACCTGTACCGCAGCCACCGCCGCCTCTTTCACCGCCGCTTTCGCCAGCTTACGAGCCAATTAAACGTAGGTCTTTGTATTGGACAAGTTAGCAGGGCCCTGGTGAATAGAAAACCAAAAAATAACGTTTAGTAAATTATTTAGTAAATGGTCGTACGCTTGAAAGTAACTCATTTAGTAAACGTTTAGTAAATAAACAACGACGGGAGTGAGGTGGTAGAGCCACCGACCAATGAGATCTGAGAAAGGACAGGGAGTGAGGTGGTAGAGCCACCGACCAATGAGATCTGAGAAACGACAGGGAGTGAGGTGGGTGAGCCACCGACCAATGAGATCTGAGAAACGACAGGGAGTGAGGTGGGTGAGCCACCGACCAACGAGAGCTGAGAAAGGGCAGGGAGTGAGGTGGGTGAGCCACCGACCAACGAGATCTGAGAAAGTGCAGGGAGTGAGGTGGGTGAGCCACCGACCAACGAGATCTGAGAAAGTGCAGGGAGTGAGGTGGGTGAGCCACCGACCAACGAGATCTGAGAAAGGGCAGGGAGTGAGGTGGGTGAGCCACCGACCAACGAGAGCTGAGAAATTGCAGAGAGTTTAGGTGAGCCAACCGTCAACCGCCAACAGTCAAGAATCTCTCCACCCACCCACTCCTCCGTCAGCCGCGAACTGTTTCGACGTGTACCGCGGCTGCGCTCGGCACTACAACTGCCTGCAGCGGTTCACAGCCCTGCGCGAGGCCTGCGAGTGGCGCTCAAACGCCTGCGTGAACTACAGCTTCTGCCTGGCCCAGCTCGAGGCCTTCTACTCCTACGCGGACAGCTTTGCCAAAGACGCCGCCACCTGCCAGTGCCATTCGGACGATACCGACTGTCTGCAGCAGCTGGAGGCATTCCGGCCGCGCTGCGCCTACGATGTGACCCGGCCGGGTGGCCGGTCCTGCATCCAGCTGTACGAAACCTGCCAGAACAGCCACAACTGCTTGGCTAAGTACGCGCACCACGAACGGATCTGCAGCGCCAACCAGTGCTCAGCCCCGCCCATCGAGTGCCACCTGGTGCGCCGGCTTCTGCTCGGCACCATCCTGACTCAGCGATGCTCCTGCAGCCAGCGATCCGACAGCCGGCTGGGACCCGGCAAGATGCGAGAAATTTGCGAGGGAATCCGTACCACACTGTCAAACCCTCGATGCCTGCGTGAGTCACGTGATCTTGCTTGCGTCGGTCTCGGGTGGTTTGAAGGTCACGTGATTTTGTTTGCGTTGGTCTTGGTTGGTTTGAAGGTCACGTGATTTTGTTTGCGTTGGTCTTGGGTGGTTTGAAGGTCACGTGATTTTGTTTGCGTTGGTCTTGGGTGGTTTGAAGGTCACGTGATCTTGTTGCTTTGGTCGTACGCTTGTAAGTAACTCATACTCTCACTTCTGGACACGCCTATAATAAAGTACATGTAGAAGACGCGCATAGCGGCTTACTGACCACTACTTTATTTTACATTAGTAAACACGAATAAAAGTGCTGAGATGAGATTAATCAGGTGATGAGATCGATCATCATGTCGTTCCAAACCCCCTCATCCCGCCAGGCTCCGAGACCCATCTTCCGGTGTCTGGCGTCTCCGGTAGCGACGTCTGCGGCCGCCAGCGCCGACACGGCCTGCCGTCGGGCCGGCCGCTGCTGCTGGAGCAGCTGGCCTCGCAGCTCGGCAACTCAACGGCCCACGCATCCTGCGATCGAATCTGTCGATGCGTCGAAGTTGACGAAGTCGGCAGCAGCGGCACCGACTGCGGAGTGTGCATCCAGCCGGCGCCCTCGGCGGCGGTGCAGACGGACGCACTGTGCGTCGGCGGCGGAGGCCGCGCGTTCGCAGGACGGCAATCGCCGAGGCCCGGTTGCGAGTGTTCGGAGCTTGGCGAGCTCGTCTGTGCGCCGAAGCCGGGCCGGGAGCAGCCGCCGGACTGTACCTGGGACTCGGCGGCAGCCCCGCCCGCTTGGCCGTTCTCCGCACCGCCGGGGTTCAAGCCCCAGCCGACTGGGGCCGCGTGCTCACCAGCGTGCTGCGTCGGATCGTCGGCGACGATGCCTGCGTGCTGGAGGCCGTCAAGCAGACGCCCGGCGTCGGCGGCGGCGTCCTGGTCCGCTTGCGCGACTCAACGACGAGCAACGGTGGCGTTAGCAGCGCGGCTGACTTTTGCATGCGCTACCTGCGCCTGCTGGCTTCTCTGGTTGCTGGCCGCGCTACCGCGGTGTCGCTGGAGCCGGAGCTGGCGCATCTGCGTGCCGCTCTGCTCGTTCCCGTCGGCCTTGCGTCTCCGTCGTCGTCGTCTTCATCAGGATCCGATGGTGGCGGTTCAACAAAGCTCTCGCCTTCCAGTTGGTTTCAGCTGCAGCAGCAGCAGCCTCAGCTGACTCGAAGGCTCGATCTGGATCAAACCAACGGCGCTATCGGCAAAGGCGATGGAGCTGTCGGTGGAAATGTCGGATCGGCAGCGACATCCGTGGCCACATTGGCATTAACACTTTGTTGCTCAGCTGCGGCGCTCTTGTTAACATTGTGAGCCGCCGCGTGGAAATATTGATACTGAGGTTGAATTTTGAGCGGCTGGTAGTTTCAAGAACTTTTAAAAGTATTATAGACTGATGACTGAATTAAGGAGCGGAGGTCAATGAGTGTCAGGGTGTGAGGTGGGTGTTAAATTAAATTGGTGGCTGGCCTACAATGTCGAGGTGGGTGTCGGTGTGTGAGGTGGGTGCTAAACGGAATTGGCGGCTGGCCTACGGGGTTGGAGTGGGTGGGTGCTAAATTGAATTGGCGGCTGGCCTACGGGGTTGGGGTGGGTGTCGTGGCGTGAGGTGGGTGCTAAATTGAATTGGCGGCTAAGAGCTTTCCTAACCTTAAATCAGTGGCATGGTAGAGTCAAAGAATTTCCTTAGAAGTTCAAGGCGCTCAATATTTAATTGAAGTAAAAACCTTTCCAATTTTGATGCCGCCCACTTCGCCAGCTTGTCGATTTTACTTCTTCCTGCCGCAATCAACGAGATTTTTATAGTTTATCAGTTCATGCGCTTTCATCCTACTTGTCAGTAGACGCAGTAAAAACAATGCACAGGTTTGCTGCTGTAAACATTCGTAGTTGGCGCTTTTAAAGCAGTTTTTTTCTCCGCCTCGGATTCATTCGATCTGCTTGCTTAACCGCCGCTTGCCCCGTCCCTAGGATAATGCTGGCCTGATTACGAATCGGTGATATACACCTTATTGAGTGTAAGTATTTTTATTAACTAAAATATTAGCAATGGTCAAAGTCTGTTGGATTGCCATTGTAAAACTGTACCACCACAAAGAACTGTAAATAACTAATGTGAATAATGCCCCTCACTACTGACTACTTTTGTGAACGAGCGCAGTACCTCTATAACAATAATAATTTATTTAAAGTCCTGAGCTTCTCACAGATTTTCTTTGATATGCACTGCAATTTTGTTGCAAATTCTGAGAATATGTAAGCGAATTATCTTTGTTTATTTCAGTAAAACAGACAGCTTGCACTGACAGACTTGTGAATAAAGCAATATAGACCTCATGGTATACATGCTACTCATGCATCAGTAATTCATTTACTCTGTCTGCTCAGGCATTTAACTTACTTTTGTGCGGCTTCCTGTGATTTGGCATGACTAAATTTCACTCACTCACTCACTCACTCACTCACTCACTCACTCACTCACTCACTCACTCACTCACTCACTCACTCACTCACTCACTCACTCACTCACTCACTCACTCACTCACTCACTCACTCACTCACTCACTCACTCACTCACTCACTCACTCACTCAGACACTCACTCACTCACTCACTCACTCACTCACTCACTCACTCACTCACTCACTCACTCACTCACTCACTCACTCACTCACTCACTCACTCACTCACTCACTCACTCACTCACTCACTCACTCACTCAGACACTCACTCACTCAGACACTCACTCACTCACTCACTCACTCACTCACTCACTCACTCACTCACTCACTCACTCACTCACTCACTCACTCACTCACTCACTCACTCACTCACTCACTCACTCTCTCACTCACTCACTCACTCACTCACTCACTCACTCACTCACTCACACACTCACTCACTCAGACACTCACTCACTCATTCACTCACTCAATGAGTCTCAGTGAGCCCTGTGAAACCGAACAGCAATTCCTCCCCGCATTAATTCCAGTCGCATCTCTCCCGCAAGCAATTGGAGATTCAAGTCCCGACAAGATCCCAATTTTGGGAACAAAGGTAAATCGAATATTAAATCGGCAGGGGGGGAATATTCGATGAGACACGATGGGGTCTCTTAAGATGCGGCGGCACGCGTGAACTCGGTCTGGTCCGTTAACCCCCCTCCCTTAATTTCGGATGCAAGCCCTGACTCCCACCAGCCGAACATGCAGGCTGAGGGACGCGGGTTCGAATCGGAATTTTCAATTCCAGTGATTTGCATTTCACTGATGTGCTCAATTTTGGATTCTGGAAAATATAAAATTCAAGATTACAGACGGGGCATCTCTCCCTGACTGCTGGATTTCAAATAATGGATCCCATTGCTTTCACTAATTCAGTATCGACTCTCCGATTCACCAACTCTTCACTGACTCACCGATTCACTAACTCATCACTGACTCACCGATTCACCAACTCATCACTGACTCACCGATTCACCAACTCATCACTGACTCACCGATTCACCAACTTATCGACTCACCGATTCACCAACTTATCGACTCACTGATTCACCAACTCTTCACTGACTCACCGATTCACCAACTCATCACTGACTTACGGATTCACCAACTCATCACTGACTCACCGATTCACCAACTCATCACTGACTCACCGATTCACCAACTCATCACTGACTCACCGATTCACCAACTCTTCACTGACTCACTGATTCACCAACTCATCACTGACTCACCGATTCACCAACTCATCACTGACTCACCGATTCACCAACTCATCACTGACTCACCGATTCACCAACTCATCACTGACTCACCGATTCACCAACTCATCACTGACTCACCGATTCACCAACTCAACACTGACTCACCGATTCACCAACTCTTCACTGACTCACCGATTCACCAACTCTTCACTGACTCACCGATTCACCAACTTAGCATCGACTTGTCGATTCACTAACTTATCGACGCACCGATTCACCAACTTAGCATCGACTTGTCGATTCACTAACTTATCGACGCACCGATTCACCAACTTAGCATCGACGGTCGAATCACAAACTTGTCGACTCACCGATTGGATGAGTCAATTGGGTGAGTCGACCTGAAAATGAGCCCTAATTTTCCTATACAGAAACTGACTCGGCCTCAGCCGCACACGCTGAATCAACACAGTGAAAGACGTCAACAAAAGCAGGTGCATCAGGGGTCACCAGCTCCCGCTAGATTAAAGTCACTGAACTTGAGACCTGAATCACAATCACAGATTATCTTGTCACTCTTTGCAAGCCACGCGGAATGAAAGGCCTCGAATTATTTTGTTTTCATCTTTCGATTCTCCGTTTAGACAAAACATAAAAACATAAAATGAAGCTCTGCACTTCTCTGTTCCCTTCTCTGTCCGTCTGTCTGTCTTGTATTTTCCTTTCTTCTACTCTTTCCTAAGCCCAATTAAGGGCAAACCGAGACCGGCTGAGGTCGGTGCTGTGCCGGATGCTGTCGGAGTCTG
>NIVC01000318.1:37500-98919 GCA_002269645.1 Macrostomum lignano
TGCTGCTGCTGAGCCTCCAGCTGGCTCAGGCGGCGCCCTCGCGGCCTCGCGACGCGGCCTATCGCTATGCGCCTTCCGAGGCCGACCTGGCGGTGCCCAACGGCTCCTACCATCCCGCCGAGCAGGCGAATTTCAAGTGAGTCCTGCTCTGTCTTCGGCCTTTGAGGCGGGGTTCAGCGATTTTTGGTCATTTTTAGTACTTCTGAGCCAGCCCATTTCATGATGCCTAGCGACTGGGGCTGCCCAAAACCTTCAAATTATAGAAATCATGGGTTTTGTTTCAGTTTGAGTTTTCAGTTTCATTTTTTGTCTTTTAGAAACTGATGTTTAAGAGCGTAATTTGTTTTGCACTACTCAGTTATAGTAGTCTAATGAGAGTTTATGTATTTTAAAATAAAAACAGCGTGGCCGAATGGAAGCGCAGCGGCTCGAATGACTTCAATGCGGCCCGTCTGCTGGCCAAGCTGGCCGACTTCAAAGCCAAGAATGACTTCTTGACCCAGCGGATTCGGTGAGAGCCACTGCGGTGTTTACACTTTAAACAGGAGTGTTTAAACTGTAAACATGAGGTGTTTACACTGTAGACAGGGGCGTTTACACTGTAGACAGAGGTGTTTAAACTGTAGACAGGGGTGTTTACACTGTAGACAGGGGGTGTTTACACTGTAGACAGGGATGTTTACACTGTAGACAGGGATGTTTACACTGTAGACAAAGGTGTTTAAACTGTAGACAGGGGTGTTTAAACTGTAGACAGGGGTGTTTACACTGTAGACAGGGGGTGTTTACACTGTAGACAGGGGTGTTTACACTGTAGACAGAGGGTGTTTAAACTGTAGACAGGGATGTTTAAACTGTAGACAGGGATGTTTACACTGTAGATAAAGGTGTTTAAACTGTAGACAGGGGTGTTTAAACTGTAGACAGGGGTGTTTACACTGTAGACAGGGGGTGTTTACACTGTAGACAGGGGTGTTTACACTGTAGACAGGGGTGTTTACACTGTAGACAGGGTGTTTACACTGTAGACAGGGGGTGTTTACACTGTAGACAGGGATGTTTACACTGTAGACAGGGGTGTTTACACTGTAGACAGAGGGTGTTTACACTGCAGACAGGAAAGTGCTCACACAGTAAACAGGTGATGATTAAACCGGACAAGCCAACAGGAAAGTCGGGGGTCACAGTTGTCAATCAATATCCCTGATCCTCATTGCAGCATGGGCTGAAGATGGAGCCAAGCAAGCCGGAAGGAACCCAGTGCAGCCAGGGAAGCCTTTGTACTCGAGATCGACCACTGATTGCAACTTCCTGCTATTACAGAAATCCCAAATTGCAACAAACTCGATGTGGTAGAACGCTGCTGATGAATTAATGAAAATATAAAACAAGAGGACACTGCTGATCTCACAGCTACACTTGCTTCAAAAAAGCAAATTTAAGTGTTTTAATTTTCATTTCATAAGCAAAGACTGTAAAACTGAAATTACATGCAACCCGAATAACAAAACCCGAATCTGCTTCAGTTCCAGCATGGCCCGCTCTGGTCACCGATTCAATGGGGCTCTGCTTCCGCTGCGTCTGCTGCTGTGGCTGCTGCTGCTGGGCCAGCCGGCACCCCAGCTGGCGTTCAGGGCGGAACCGGCAGCTGGGATGGCTCGTGCGATGTCGCTCAGGGACAGCGGCGTTGCCATGGCAACTGGGTAAATTAATGGCTCATTCAAACAGTGCTAAAATAGTCGCTCCAACTCTCAAACCTGAGGCGTGCTCACTCTGACACTTGAGACCTGCTCACTCTCACACTTGAGACCTGCTCACTCTCACACTTGAGACCTGCTCACTCTCACACTTGAGACTTGCTCACTCTCACACCTGAGACCTGCTCACTCTCACACCTGAGACCTACTCACTCTCACACCTGATACCTGCTCACTCTCACACTTGAGACCTGCTCAGTCTCACATCTGAGACCTGCTCACTCTCACACCTGATACCTGCTCACTCTCACACCTGAGACCTGCTCACTCTCACACCTGAGACCTGCTCACTCTCACACCTGAGACCTGCTCACTCTCACACCTGAGACCTGCTCACTCTCACACCTGAGACCTGCTCACTCCCACACCTGATACCTGCTCACTCCCACACCTGAGACCTGCTCACTCTCATACCTGAGACCTGCTCACTCTCACACCTGAGACCTGCTCACTCTCACACCTGAGACCTGCTCACTCTCACACCTGAGACCTGCTCACTCTCACACCTGAGACCTGCTCACTCCCACACCTGATACCTGCTCACTCTCACACCTGAGACCTGCTCACTCTCACACCTGAGACCTGCTCACTCTCACACCTGAGACCTGCTCACTCTCACACCTGAGACCTGCTCACTCTCACACCTGAGACCTGCTCACTCTCACACCTGAGACCTGCTCACTCTCACACCTGAGACCTGCTCACTCTCACACCTGAGACCTGCTCACTCTCACACCTGAGACCTGCTCACTCTCACACCTGAGACCTGCTCACTCTCACACCTGAGACCTGCTCACTCTCACACCTAGGACCTGCTCACACCTTTTCATTTCAGCGAGCTGTTTAGCCGCGGTCGCAGAGGGCAGTCAGAAGCTGAGCGGCTGATGGAGTTGCTCAGGCAGTCGTACGCAAGATACAGATTTCTCCGAGAACGAATCAGGTTCCAATAGTAGAGCTTAAAACTTATTTTCAACATATTTGTTGCACCCTACTGGCAGTAATATGATAAATGAACCATTGAATTTCAGAATGGGCTGACGCGCAATGAAGCGCGGACTTCAGAAACAGTTAGCGCTGTGCAAATAATGGAGCAACAGGACAAAATACTTGAATTAACAAATCCTTCGTTTGTTTTACTGAGCTGGACTGACACTAAACAATGACAATGCAGTGTGTATACGTTTAATAAGTAGTGTACATACAGTGATCATATATAATTACAGTGGACATCTGAAAGGTGGGGTTGTTTTCTGTGAATTGGAAATTTTACTTTAAATAGAAAAAAATATTTATTAAACTATATTGATGCAGTACAGCCTACGATACAGACAAATACAGTTTACAGCACAACAGTGCCTACAGACAAATACAGTTTACAGCACACTGTGCCTACAGACAGATACAGTTTACAGCATACAGTGCCTACAGACAAATACAGTTTACAGCACACTGTGCCTACAGACAAATACAGTTTACAGCACACTGTGCCTACAGACAGATACAGTTTACAGCATACCGTGCCTACAGACAAATACAGTTTACAGCACACTGTGCCTACAGACAGATACAGTTTACAGCATACAGTGCCTACAGACAAATACAGTTTACAGCACACAGTGCCTACAGACAAATACAGTTTACAGCACACAGTGCCTACAGTCAAATACAGTTTACAGCATACAGTGCCTACTGACAAATACAGTTTACAGCACACAGTGCCTACAGACAGATACAGTTTACAGCATGTAGCGCTTACAGACAGACAAAGTTGGCAGTTTCCAAAATTGCGCACATGGCAGACACTTCTGATCGCTTTGAATTGCCACTGAATTAGCAGCAGAATTCACCTCAGCAGGTGGCATTTGTCTATGAAATACAAGAGATAGAAGTAATCACTCAGAGCCTCAAACTGCCAGCATAAATCGTTTCCTTTGTCAAAATGTCAGAGGCACAATGCGGGCTGCTCTTTGGTAATCTAAAAAGAGTCTAATCAAATTGATTTTCTGGATACAGTCCCCGTCCAGATGCGGCTCCCGCATCCAGAGTCTCTTGACAATGTGTATCTATCTATCTATCCATCTATCTGTCTATCTATCTATCTATCTATCTATCTATCTATCTATCTATCTATCTATCTATCTATCTATCTATCTATCTATCTATCTATCTATCTATCTATCTATCTATCTATCTATCTATCTATCTATCTATCTATCTATCTATCTATCTATCTATCTATCTATCTATCTATCTATCTATCTATCTATCTATCTATCTATCTATCTATCTATCTATCTATCTATCTATCTATCTATCTATCTATCTATCTATCAATCTATCTATCTATCTATCTATCTATCTATCTATCTATCTATCTATCTATCTATCAATCTATCCATCTATCTATCTATCTATCTATCTATCTATCTATCTATCTATCTATCTATCTATCTATCTATCTATCTATCTATCTATCTATCTATCTATCTATCTATCTATCTATCTATCTATCTATCTATCTATCTATCTATCTATCTATCTATCTATCTATCTATCTATCTATCTATCTATCTATCTATCTATCTATCTATCTATCTATCTATCTATCTATCTATCTATCTATCTATCTATCTATCTATCTATCTATCTATCTATCAACCAATCTATCTATCTATCTATCTATCTATCTATCTATCTATCTATCTATCTATCTATCTATCTATCTATCTATCTATCTATCTATCTATCTATCTATCTATCTATCTATCTATCTATCTATCTATCTATCTATTTGTTTTCACGCGTTCTGTCAAGGTGAGACTTATTATCGCGACTGGCAGTGGATTTGGCTGGCAGGTTTCTTTGGAAATCTGAGGCGCGCATTTTCTATTCAAAACCGTCAACAAACATTCTTTTTGCAGCCACGCCCTTTGCACTAGAAATTTCTATAATATTTGTCCGGATCACACCCCAATCTGTTAAAATGGCCCCGATCACACCCCAGTCACTCGCAATGTCCCCGATCACACTCCGTTGAAATATCGGCAATATCTTTTGCACTATCAATCAGTCTGGCGTATCAGAGGTGCCGCAGCCCATCCCCAGCTCAATAGCCTGGTTCCCCGCCAGATGAAGTGCTCATCAGCGACAAGATTCACCCCATAATCGGGGAGTGGGGGTGGCACCGGCAGGCTAAAAAAAGCAACTCACAAGTGAATTATGAAACCCGGGCTCCGGGTCAAGGCGCCAGGTGAATGACTGATGATCTTCCTGCATGGCTGAATAGAACTTACCCACCCCACCTGTGCAAGGAGAGTTGGATCTACAGCTAGGCGTAGGATTTTGATAAGAATTGAATATAGTAAATAGTAAAGTTAAAACTGACAAATGAAAATAAATAAATCTAGAAAATTACCCTTGAAAGGCAAAAGGAATCTTAGATAAGAAATCAATCAATAATTGATCCTTATCGATAACTAGAGGGAGGAGAGAAGATCAGAAATTAATCGATTATCGATCATTATCGATAATTTGAGGGATGAGAGAAGATGAGAAATTAATCAATAATCTATAATTGGGGGGATGAGAGAAGATGAGAAATCAATCGATAATCGATAATTGGAGGGATGAGAGAAGATGAGAAATCAATCGATAAACGATAATTGGAGGGATGAGAGAAGATGAGAAGTCAATCGATAATCTCGATCATTGTCGATAATTGGAGAGATGAGAGAAGATGAGAAGTCAATCGATTATCGATCGTTATCGATAATTGGAGAGATGAGAGAAGATGAGAAGTCAATCGATTATCGATCGTTATCGATAATTGGAGAGATGAGAGAAGATGAGAAGTCAATCGATTATCGATCGTTATCGATAATTGGAGGGATGAGAGAAGATGAGAAGTCAATCGATTATCGATCGTTATCGATAATTGGAGGGATGAGAGAAGATAAGAAATCAATCGATAATTTAATGGCCCAGCGCCCGTGGACCTCGCAGTGCCCCATCTCTCTGCAATTCACGGTCCAGATATTACATCCAGTTCTCCTTGTCCACATTTCTAATTACCACCGTCTGTCAGACGTACCGTCGGAGGGCCGGCAGGATGGTTCGGGCTGGGTTAAAATTATTGAAAGTTTAAAAATAAACTCACATGAGTTCCTATACACTTGCTGAAGATCCGGCGGTCTGAAAGCCAATGGGGTGCGATCAGTTTTTGGAGCCTAAGGGCTCGCGGCCCAGTCATAAATGGACTCTTGAAACGGACGGCTATTTTCGTTGCGCACTCAAGACGGACCGGACCGGCAGCGCAATAATTATTCTTTTAGAACGAAACTCAACATCTGATCATCTAAAGAAGTTGAAAGTCTATGTGAGTCTGAGTAAAGTTTTACAAAATTTTACAAGCTTTTTCACAAACTAGACTCTTCACAACGATACAATTCACAAACTAGACAATTCACAAGCTATACAATTAACAACCTAGAAAATTCCCAAATTAGACACTTCACAAACTTATATAATTCACAAACTAAACACTTCACAAAATACACAATTCACAAACTAGACAATTCACAAGCTAGAAAATTCACAAACTAGACACTTCACAAGCTAGAAAATTCACAAACTAGACACTTCACAATCTATATAATTCACAAACTAAACACTTCACAAACTAGACACTTCACAAAATACACAATTCACAAACTAGACAATTCACAAGCTAGAAAATTCACAAACTAGACACTTCACAAGCTAGAAAATTCACAAACTAGACACTTCACAATCTATATAATTCACAAACTAAACACTTCACAAACTAGACACTTCACAAAATACACAATTCACAAACTAGACACTTCACAAGCTGGAAAATTCACAAACTAGACACTTCACAATCTATATAATTCACAAACTAAACACTTCACAAACTAGACACTTCACAAAATACACAATTCACAAACTAGACAATTCACAAGCTAGAAAATTCACAAACTAGACACTTCACAATCTATATAATTCACAAACTAAACACTTCACAATCTATATAATTCACAAACTAAACACTTCACAAACTAGACACTTCACAAAATACACAATTCACAAACTAGACACTTCACAAGCTGGAAAATTCACAAACTAGACACTTCACAATCTATATAATTCACAAACTAAACACTTCACAAACTAGACACTTCACAAAATACACAATTCACAAACTAGACAATTCACAAGCTAGAAAATTCACAAACTAGACACTTCACAATCTATATAATTCACAAACTAAACACTTCACAATCTATATAATTCACAAAATAGAAACTTACAAACTAGACACTTCACAAAATACACAATTAACAAACTAGACAGTTCACAAGCTAGATAATTCACAAACTAGACAATTCACAAACTAGACAGTTCACAAACTAGACAATTCACGAACTATACAATTGCCTTCTCCTAGAAAACAAATCACTTCTAAAACCTAGAAACTTCACTTCGTAGATAACTGCTTTAGTATCCACTTTCGCCAACTAGAAATGTGAAAGGTTCCAGTTTTCAGTTTGTGAAGTGATTCCCTTTGAATTCGACCAGCTGTACGCCTAAAACACTGACCGATTATTGCAGGATCCGCTCGGACATGCCGATCAATCAGCTGATCCAGCAGCCAGCGGCACTGCTGCTCCTCCTCATCCTGACCTGTCGAGCCGTTCAATGTCGGAGCATCCTGGAGTCGACCCAACCAGCTGACTTGGAAGAGGCCGGCAAGATCAGTTTTGGCGAGTTCGAGGCTCCGTCTGAGGCTTCGGCGGCTGGCAGCAGCCGGTGGTTGCAGGGAGGCGGGCGCCTCAGCGTGAAGAAGAAGTCCGTAAAGGAGATTCTGAAGCACTGGATTCTGTATCAGAGACCTCGGTGAGCGTCTGCGGCGCTGTCACTGTCACTTTCCATTTTAATGTCGCTGTCACTATCAGTTACTTTCACTGTCACTGTCACTGTCACTGTCACTGTCACTGTCACTGTCACTGTCACTGTCACTGTCACTGTCACTGTCACTGTCACTGTCACTGTCACTGTCACTGCTACTGTCACTGTCACTGCTACTGTCACTGTCACTGTCACTGTCACTGTCACTGTCACTGTCACTGTCACTGTAACTCTCACTGTAACTGTACCTGTTACTATCACTGTCACTACCACTGTCACTGTCACTTTCTCTTTTAATGTCACTGTCACTTTCACTGTTACTGTCACTTTCACTGTCACTGTCACAGAAATCTATTCATCCTATATTGTAGATTCGGTCGGTAAATCCCTATTCAACAGAGTTCCCCAGCTGAAGCGCAGGCACGATCCGATGACTCACCGAGGTCAGCTGAGTAACTAACTCAAAACATCTATTTATTGGAAATAAACAGCTGCCGCAGACCCGAATAAAATCAATAATTTAGGCAAATTCATCAGCTCTTGTGTGCGACGATTAATGAAATTTGTTTTTTTATTTGATTGTTCTCAGAATGCCGAATTGAAACTGAGTTAAGCCTCATTGGTAGGGCGGTTGCTGGGGCAGCAGTTTGGACTCTGTGGGGCGGTAGTGTGGGTTCCTAGGGTGCAAAGTGTGGGTTCCTAGGGTGGTAAGTGTGGGTTCCCAGTGTGGTAAGTGTGGGTTCCTAGGGTGGTAAGTATGGGTTCCTATGGCAGTAAGTGTGGGTTCCTATGGCGGTAAGTGTGGGTTCCTCGCCTTTGAAATCTGGCAGAAATTAAACAAAGGAAACAAAGACTTCGATCCGCGCTGTTTTGAGATTGCAAATTAGAATTCCAATTGAGCTTTGAAATTTTAGAGTTTTATTAATCAATTTTTCTTTGTTGGTTTTCTTTCAATAAGAAAGGCGCTGACACGGGGCTCAGTCGCTTGGGCTTCTTAATCTCTATCCACAGTTGGGTCCGACTGACTACCTGCCGAACCTGAAATATGTGGGCAATTTTACTCGTAAATAAATATTTAAATTTTACTGATGCCCATTTGAGCTGTATGGTTGCTTAGCTACGAGTAGTGCGCAATTAATTCACGATCTACATAAATTTCAATGCCTGATCCCACACCCCTCACTCCTGATCCCACACCCTTCACTCCTGACCCACAACCCTCACTCCTGACTCCACACCCCTCACTCCTGACTCCACACCCCTCACTCCTGACTCCACAACCCTCACTCCTGATCCCACACCCTTCACTCCTGACCCACAACCCTCACTCCTGACTCCACACCCCTCACTCCTGATCCCACACCCTTCACTCCTGACCCACAACCCTCACTCCTGACTCCACACCCCTCACTCCTGACTCCACACCCCTCACTCCTGACTCCACACCCCTCACTCCTGACTCCACACCCCTCACTCCTGACTCCACACCCCTCACTCCTGACTCCACACCCCTCACTCCTGACCCCACAACCCTCACTCCTGACACCACACCCCCACAGCCTGACCTGGGCCGCTGGTACAGCAGCCAGAACTTGGCCCTGGCGTTCGCATCGTACTCGGGCGGGATGAGCGCCTGAAACGGTGTGTCAGACCAGCGCTGCCGCACCTCTCGAGCTCCTCTTAGGCCGGTGCTGCGGCCGAGGACCGGGCGAATGTCGGGTTGGAGACACAACGCCAGAAACAGCGTCAGCATAAGCAGCTTGTACATCTCCTGAGCTTTGAGTAGTTCAGATTGGGAGCTAGAGAGAGAGAGAGAGAGAGATCAAAGGCAGCGTCAAGCGTCTCTACAGTCGGCTGTTATATACCTGTCAGCGATAATTTATTGATTGGCTCGGCAACCATCAGCACTGATTTTCAGGTGTGCTTATTATTCTGGGGTTCCTATTGCAACTGGAGTAATTCAGATTTTTGAAATTCCCGATTGGAACTGGAAGGAATTTCAATTTATGCTTGCCAGAGCCAAGCACGTGCAGTCCTGCTGGGCGACACCCAGGTAGGCAGCAGTGACAGATGAGTTCGAGTAACACGCACTCATCTTGCCCCGTAAATTTGATGTTAATTGCGACACACTCTGCCTCCAACTTCGGGGGGGGAGGCTTGCGCCTGGAAGGGCAGCTCAGTGGGGGGGGGGGGTTCCAGGTGGCCTCCTCTCTGCCCCGCGCGCCGTCTGTCAATCAAACCTTGGCCTGCGATCATCGCTCGGAACAAAGAAATCTACGGCTATGCAGAGCCAAGGAGTCCCAGAACCAGAAGCTGGACTCTTAACCATTGCCAGACAGCAACTGTAATTACCCTTCGAAGCAACAGGCTGTGAGCGGGTGCTTGGACAAGAGTGAGCACTCCAGGTCACAGGCTCCAGACCTCCATGGCAGCATTTTGGCATGTCTTGCTTTGCTTAATTCATGTCCTAAACTGACCCAATCTGCGCGGTAGAGTTTGACTAATTTTAAAACCAGCGCCGACCCGCCGAGAGCGGCCCACCACGTTGAGAAGGGGGCGTTGGAGCCCAGCTCAATAAATAGCTGGACAGCCTGCGGGACCGGCGTGTCAGTTTCGCTTGCCTCATCATAGCAGCTTCCCGGCCGAGTCAGAATCAACAAACGACATGTCGACCAGCTTGTCGTCTCGGTGGTCAAAGAAGTCCCAACAGCAGCGGCAGCGGCAGCCGCCGCCGCCACCTTCATCACCGTCGAAGCGTCGGGCACCAGGCGGCGACAGCGGCGGCAGCGGCAGCGGCGGCGGCGGCAGCGGCGGCAGCGGCTCGTCCAACAGTCGGCTGGAGGCCATCAGCGAGCTGGGGCAGCCGACCCTGCGGCTGGCGGCGTTCGCCAGCGAGGAGTTCCTGGCTGCCATGCGGATGGCCACCAACTGGAATGTGCAGCTGCCGCCGGGGGCGCGGAACCAGACAGCGGCGACGAATGGGTAACTCCCAGCTCATGAACTGGCGCCCCCAGCATATGAATCGGCGCCCCAGCACATGAATCGGCGCCCCCAGCACATGAATCGGCGCCCCCAGCACATGAATCGGCGCCCCCGAGTACATGAACTGGCGCCCCCAGCACATGAATCCGCGCCCCCCAGCACATGAATTGGCGCCCCTAGCAACTCCCTCTAGTTGAACGTTCAAAACTGAAGCATCAGTACACACATACAGTTGCTATGGCAACAAACATATACACATACACCCCGCTATCCCCTCCACCAATTCAGGTTGACAAGCCGAGACCAGGAGGTGGAAGAGCAAAAAAAATCAAATTGATCGCGAGCTCAAAAATGTCTGTGAAAAATCGCATAATTAAAGATAAAACAACTGCAATGATATTATTTTAATTGAATGCCTGTCAAATCAAATGCACTGCTACTCAAAGGGTTTTGCAATAACTCTACATTGAATTGTTTTATATGATGCTGAGAAGCCTCTAAAAAAAGGCAGAATTTCCTGTGCTTTTTGCTGAATTTTTTTCGCACAATAAAGTAGTACCGCGAGAGCTCAAGCTGTGTGTGCACGAGCTACTGCTTTCGACGCACAATGAATGCCTGTTATTTTTAATAACGCTACTCTCTTGTTTAACAATACGTTCTTCGCTTGCTGCACATGAATACATTATTTTAAATAAAATAGCGAATTATTTTACGGCTATTTTACAGCTACTGCTCAGTACACAATCAAAATAGTTTCACATTCTTTGATTGCTACTCATTAGTAAGCGAACACGATATAGATTGATTACTGCCAACTACCAACCTTAGATCTATGAAGTAACTTTTCGATACATATCGCCTACGTTTAAGAACCTTAAATGAATACATTTTGCATCAAATTGAGCTTTAAATTGTGAACAGCTAAAAATTAGTCAGTCGAATTAGGTTTAGGCCTACTGTCCTAATTTAGAAAGTCCCACAGAAGCAGACTTGTTTGAGCCGACTCGAGTCGCAAGGCTAGGCCAGGGGGTTGATTTTGGCAAGCTATCAAATTAAGCCATAGACGTATGCTTGAAAGAAATTCAATGAGAATAAATAAAATATTAAAAATATTTAGTTAGCGTAACTAAGCATGACTAATGTAGTAAGGGAAGTAACGTTATAATTTAAACTTTGAAGAAATCGCAAAGGAGTAAAAAAATTTCGCCCAATGTGGGGCTCGAACCCACGACCCTGAGATTAAGAGTCTCATGCTCTACCGACTGAGCTAACCGGGCTTACCAGTAAGGCGCCGTCTTCAAGCTATATGAAGCAGAATTTGCCTACCAAATGCGTACATACGCTCTTGTAATGTTAATGTAAGATGGGTGAAGCTTGAAGGGCTTGTATAAATAAATGTGTACTATCTGTAAGATCTGTGCTTAAAGCTTTGCTTCTGTTAAAAGAGAGCTATAAAAACAGACACTACTTGACAATGGATACAAATGTACATACAACATGTATAACTGATGGAAGCAAGCAGGCGTATTAAGTGAATCGTGCGCACGAAGACACATGCACTGTATCTGATATTTTAAGGCCAGCCAATAAACAACGAGTATTTTAAAGCAAGAGTGAAAAATTGAAGCTGCAATTTCCGTCGTAGCCCCCCACCCCTTCGCGCTGCATGCACTGAGCCGCAGTTGCTGTATTAGTCATGCTAATTAGCGCTCTCTGCAAGCTTTCTGACTGATAAGTATACTAATTACTATATATAATAACTGAAATAAAGCTCTACACCCACGCACTACAGCGGTGTGAACAATATGAACTACAAATTTGTTTTATCGCTATCAGCCTGGCTGGTTCATGCTGCATCAGCCGAGTTCCAGTGCTTGGATGCCGATGGCTTTCCTCTGGACTGGTTCGCTCTGCTGAAGCAGCCGCACTCCGGACACTACGCCTACGTCAGCTCGAATTCGTCAACCGCCTGGATTCAGCCGGATGGCTGCGACATCACCCGGGATGGCCCCGTGTTCAGCACCGTCAGCCAGGTCCTGCAGGCCGGCTCCAATGCCGCCGCCGATGTTCTGGCCGCGTACAACGACGAGCCGCCAGAGGACAACAACAGCAGCAGCATCGGCAGCAGCGCGTTCGGCCACATGAAAGGGCTCGTCGCTTTGAAGTCTGGCCAGAAAGGCTTCTGGCTGATCCACAGCGTGCCAAAGTTCCCGAACATGAGCCTGCATCGCTACGAGTACCCGGACACTGGGATGAAATACGGCCAGAGCTTCCTTTGCCTGACCGTGGACAGCGCAAAGATGGCCAACATCATCGGCAGCCAGCTGTTCGTCTCGCACCCGGACCTCTACAGCCTCAGCGTCAGCCCCGCCGCCGAGGCCGCCTGGCCCAGCTGGGCAGATCTGAAGAAACGGAAGCAGCCACCGAAGGCTTTGATGAATTCCACTGTCAAGCTGGTGACCTCCGGTGGCCTGTCCGTGATGCACCTGGCCAAGTCTCCGCACCTGAAGCAGGACCTGTATTCTTACCTGTTGGCTGGTCAGCTTCAGTCGAACATTCAGGTATATTGCTTCTGTGGGATCACATCCAGTGGGATCACTGGAAATGACCCGTTGTATAATGACGTGAATCTCGCGTTTTACATGTATAGAAAATTAAATAAAGGCCAAACCTCACTTTACTCCGGATCTGAGTTGCACGCATCGAAAATTGCAGTAAAAGGACAGTTGCACTCGATTTTCTTAGAAATGATCTTAAGGCGGGTAGGGAATCCAGCGGATTAGCAGGATCGCTAGCGCATTTGTACATGTTATTATAGAAAAAGCGGACTTTTCTCGACTGAATTAGTCTATGGCCAAACCCCATTCAGCTCTAGAGTAGTAAATACACCAGTGATACTACAAATATATGTTCCTTCCGGTTCATTTCTAAGAAACCAACTGTATAGTGTCCTAATTCTTCCTTAGTTGTCCGTGGTTGCACGTAGAGAATTATCAGATATTTTGTACTGATTTGTAAAAAAATGTGTTTTTTAGATACTTCTATACTTCAATACTTCTACAAAAGAAGAAGTGCAGTTTTACAAAATTTTTAGTAAATTTTTTGTTTTACATGTAATCGGTAGTTTTGCGTTTTGTGTTTTACGCAGGTAGAAACCTGGCAGCACGGCAAAGAGCTGCTGAATTCGACATGCAACAGGCGCTACAATGTCACCAAAGTGCTCGATGTTCGCATCGGGAACCAGACGCAGTTTAAGTCTACAAAGGACCATTCGAAGTGGTGCGTGACTGCCCAGACTGATGCCAAGCCGCACACGTGCATTGGCGATATGAACCGGGCAGAGACGCAGTATCACCGGGGAGGCGGCATCGCTTGCATCGGCCTCGTCGGACTGCACAGTCTGTTTAAAGCGGCCGTGATCCACGACCAGGTGATGCTGACTGGGGCAATTGGTTTGGTATTGCAGTTGCTACGAGCTATTATTGGTTGTTCAGCTGTTCAGTGCTTCAGTTAATTAAACCATTTGCTGTTATTTCCAACTTAGTAGACAGTGCGTCACCCTCTGGAATATGGTTCCACCTGTTAGACAGTGTGTGTCACCCTCTGGAATATGGTTCCACCTGTTAGACAGTGTGTGTCACCCTCTGGAATATGGTTCCACCTGTTAGACAGTGTGTGTCACCCTCTGGAATATGGTTCCACCTGTTAGACAGTGTGCGTCACCCTCTGGAATATGGTTCCACCTGTTAGACAGTGTGTGTCACCCTCTGGAATATGGTTCCACCTGTTAGACAGTGTGTGTCACCCTCTGGAATATGGTTCCACCTGTTAGACAGTGTGTGTCACCCTCTGGAATATGGTTCCACCTGTTAGACAGTGTGTGTCACCCTCTGGAATATGGTTCCACCTGTTAGACAGTGTGCGTCACCCTCTGGAATATGGTTCCACCTGTTGGACAGTGTGTGTCACCCTCTGGAATATGGTTTGACCTGTTAGACAGTGTGTGTCACCCTCTGGAATATGGTTCCACCTGTTGGACAGTGTGTGTCACCCTCTGGAATATGGTTCCACCTGTTAGACAGTGTGTGTCACCCTCTGGAATATGGTTTGACCTGTTAGACAGTGTGTGTCACCCTCTGGAATATGGTTCCACCTGTTAGACAGTGTGTGTCACCCTCTGGAATATGGTTCCACCTGTTAGACAGTGTGTGTCACCCTCTGGAATATGGAATTTCACCTGTTAGACAGTGTGTGTCACCCTCTGGAATATGGAATTTCACCTGTTAGACAGTGTGTGTCACCCTCTGGAATATGGAATTTCACCTGTTAGACAGTGTGCGTCACCCTCTGGAATATGGTTCCACCTGTTAGACAGTGTGTGTCACCCTCTGGAATATGGTTTGACCTGTTAGACAGTGTGTGTCACCCTCTGGAATATGGTTCCACCTGTTAGACAGTGTGTGTCACCCTCTGGAATATGGTTCCACCTGTTAGACAGTGTGTGTCACCCTCTGGAATATGGTTCCACCTGTTAGACAGTGTGTGTCACCCTCTGGAATATGGTTTGACCTGTTAGACAGTGTGTGTCACCCTCTGGAATATGGTTCCACCTGTTAGACAGTGTGTGTCACCCTCTGGAATATGGTTCCACCTGTTAGACAGTGTGTGTCACCCTCTGGAATATGGTTCCACCTGTTAGACAGTGTGTGTCACCCTCTGGAATATGGTTCCACCTGTTAGACAGTGTGTGTCACCCTCTGGAATATGGTTCCACCTGTTAGACAGTGTGTCACCCTCTGGAATATGGTTCCACCTGTTAGACAGTGTGTGTCACCCTCTGGAATATGGTTCCACCTGTTAGACAGTGTGTGTCACCCTCTGGAATATGGTTCCACCTGTTAGACAGTGTGTCACCCTCTGGAATATGGTTCGACCTGTTAGACACGTACTGCATGGCTGCACCTACCTGTATCGCAGCCATAATCTGTAAGCAGCTTATCTAACAGAAGCCAAAGTTTTTAAGCCACCATTAACCACCCGACAGCCTTGCGGTAGCGCCGGCCATACCAAGTCGGACAAAGAGCTGCTGCTGTCCCTGTACAACTGGGTGATGTTGGCGGCTGTGTGCGCGATGGCCTGCATCGTACTGTTGCTTGTTCTGCTGCTCACGATGGCTCTGGCTAAACTGAGAAGCCGCCAGCAGAAGGTGCTCAGCGGGAGCGGCAGCAGCGGGCAGAAATACCGGATCCTCTAGTATGCCAATTATCTCTGATGATTTATTGCAGACTGCTGAATGCCAAGGATTTCAATATCGGTCAATCATTAAAAACTGTTCATACACATGAAACGTGTACATCATTATGACAAATCAATGGAACTGAATGTTTCGAACTACGAGCGTACATGTATTTATCAGTATTGATCAAAATGACACTGTCATTATATAAAATTATCAGCACATTCATACCAGCAATTATAACGTACTAATCAAGTAAATTGTACAATGTATGTTCCCCACAGATCGAACGAAGGCAATATCGCACTTGATTGCAAATTCACGAGTTCTATACTCAGACTTGAGGTGCCAATAAAAATTAGAAAATTTTTATTAATTTCTATTTATTTATTAAATAATTATACACAAGCAGTAAGTCTGTTATACTTCAGTTCATTGCTAATAAGTTTCCTATTTTGTTTCTTTGTTGACGTACAGTGCACATGTATTCAGTAGTGCGTAGCCAAACGTGTAGCAATGTACATGTACAAGCGCAAAGTGTACAAGCTCGAAAGTAACTTCAAATCGTCACGATGTGAAAATTAGCCTTGCTGTCCAACAGCAAACCAAACAGTAGGAATATTAAGCTGTTTTTCCTCCCGTCGATGCAGGCACACGAAACTGGAAAAGTCAGTCTAAATTTTTGTTGCGCACCTTTTCAAACAAGAATTAATTTGCCAGCCCGTCTGGACCGTCGAGATATTCAACAATTCTGCCAGAAGGTCGGATTTTTCCTACAGTGCAGTGCGCCTCAGTGCAGTCTTGCCAAGCCTCTAAATTTCATCAGCAAGTCACCCACGTGTTGATGTGATCTTACATCCGTGTGAAGGGTCAAGATGTCAAGATTGAGAGAAACCTATCGGACATTTGAATTGTTTAACTGATCAGAAACAGAGACAATGGGAGACATCGTCAGAGATGGAAGAAAATCAAAAGCATTTGAATGTCTGCATCAGTTCTGACTTCGTTGGTCACTGGCCTTCAACCAGCTTCTGGACCTTTAACAGGTGGCCCCAGGTGACTGTGGACTATGACATTTTTATGGCGTTTCATTCCGTTGCAATGAATCAAACTTTCTGGCTGCACACCTGCAAGAAGTAACTTGGCTTGCAGTTTGAAACGGCCCGAAACCAATCTTAATACTGCCTCCCTGAACCCTCAACACGCACCCACCTACCTATAGACGGGACCATTCTCTCGCAAAGTCAGTCAAGCAGGCAAACGTGAGCAGCATTTGCGCAGGCATGCACAGCAAATATAATAAAATAGCAGAAACTGGATTCGATAAGATTGAACCGGAAACTGGTAATTTGGAAGCTAAACGAAGATAGCATCGCGGCCTGTTTTTCGGGTACAGCGAAGCTAGGGCTCATTTTATCAACGGTTAACTAGATAAACTGCCATGAGAATATCATTAGCAGCTGCTACTTTGTGACGAAATAATAAATCTTAAAGATCATTAATTAATTTAGATAATTTAGAACATTTTCTACCTGACAAAGCATTGCAGTGGGTGACACGCTACATGCTACTTACAAGCAGTAGAACTATCTGGATATTTTTCTATAAAAATTCTCACTGTGAATAAAATTTGAATCTGCAAAATCGTATCTTGCCAGGTCAGTCCTGACACAATATTAGCAAGCTCTCAGTCCTGACACAATATTAGCTAGCTCTCAGTCCTGACACAATATTAGCAAGCTCTCAGTCCTGACACAATATTAGCTAGCTCTCAGTCCTGACACAATATTAGCCAGCTCTCAGTCCTGACACAATATTAGCCAGCTCAGTCCTGACAATATTAGACAGCTCAGTCCCGACACAATATTAGCCAGCTCAGTCCTGACACAATATTAGCCAGCTCAGTCCTGACAATATTAGACAGCTCAGTCCTGACAATATTAGACAGCTCAGTCCTGACACAATATTAGACAGCTCAGTCCTGACACAATATTAGACAGCTCAGTCCTGACACAATATTAGCCAGCTCAGTCCTGACACAATATTAGACAGCTCAGTCCTGACACAATCTTGGCAGCTCAGTCCTGACAAGTAGTAGGGCGAATTATGATACTGCCGCACTAGCACTGGCGAGATAGGCGGCAATGCAAATGTATAGGGAAAAATACACTGCGGAGATATGAACCCTATCTCTGTGCATTGGGGACGGCTAAGCACTGCAGAGATATGAGCTCTATCTCTGTGCATTGGGGACGGCTAAGCACTGCAGAGATATGAGCTCTATCTCTGTGCATTGGGGACGGCTAAGCACTGCGGAGATATGAGCTCTATCTCTGTGCACTGGGGACGGCTAAGCACTGCAGAGATATGAGCTCTATCTCTGTGCATTGGGGACGGCTAAGCACTGCAGAGATATGAGCTCTATCTCTGTGCATTGGGGACGGCTAAGCACTGCGGAGATGTGGGCTCTATCTCTGTGCATTGGGGACGGCTAAGCACTGCGGAGATATGAGCTCTATCTCTGTGCATTGGGGACGGCTAAGCACTGCAGAGATATGAGCTCTATCTCTGTGCATTGGGGACGGCTAAGCACTGCAGAGATATGAGCTCTATCTCTGTGCATTGGGGACGGCTAAGCACTGCAGAGATATGAGCTCTATCTCTGCTTAACACTGGAGTGATAGGAGGAGAGGCGGCCTATCTCTTTACACTGGAGATGGTTAACACTGCAGAGATAGGAGGAGAGGCGGCCTATCTCTTTGCATTGGGGTGGTTAACACTGCAGAGATAGGATGGAGTGGGTTAGCTTAGCTGAATGAATGTTAATCTATGTAATTGGAAATAATGTTTGCGAAAGAGCCAATCACAGAGCCCGGAGTGGGATGGGTGGTTTGGGGTGGTTCGGTCGAGGGTATATAAGCCCCGAAATTGACAAGAAAGAATTCTCAATTTTTCAAATCCAAAATTTCATCCGAACTTTTCCTCAGCTTTTAACTTTTGTGAGTTTTCAATTGCGAAAGGAAAATGGACATCTGTGAAGGCTATAAGGCACAAGTCCAGGAGTTTGAAGGACAAAAATTTATCGCTATTCGCAAGTTTTACCGACACGGCAGCACGGCAAGTCTGAAGCCAGGCGTCCCAGGATTCAACCTGAATGTTCACCAATGGAAGAAATTGAAGGAGGTGAAACGCTCACTTGTGATTTCTGCACGCAACAACGAGCCCAAGGTCGTGAAACTCGGCTTCGATAAGTTTGTGGAAGTCAAAGGCGGCATCATTTGGCTCAAACGGCTGCCGGAAGATTGCTGCGAGGAGTTTTTGAGACGAAACGCCGTACCACTGACTCCGCCGCTGTGGCAGAAGCTCTGGAAAATCGCCTCCTGGATCGACGGTCAGCTGGTGGCTCCCTTGAGGAACTCAATGCAGTACGAGCTGGAGTCTGATGAGGAAGAGGAGGAAGAGGACAAGAAGCTCAAGTTGGAGGCTGACCAGGACACGAAGCCCATAATGGAGACTGATGAGGGCGGAGAGCATGCTGATGACGAGGACGTTAGCTCGCCCACAAGGCCGCGCATTGTGACTGAGCCTATCACATCCACACCGATACCTTCGGTTGATTCTGATGCTGGACTGCTTCCGCAGCGGGACACCAACCTTGAGGAAGATCCGGTGTGGTATCAGTTCAGGGCGCATGCAGCGGCTTCGACGGTGAGCAGCAGCAGCAGGAAGCGAAAGCTGCCATTTCAACTTCGTCGGCAGGACGCGATGAGGCTGCCCAATGTTCGCTTTGATAACTGAACAGCTAGAATGCTTTGAATGCATTGGACTAACTAAATTACTTTTAGCTTGCACATGATTATCCAGCCTATATCTGACGGCACTATGCTGTTTTTTATCTCTGCTATTTCTGAAATGCTAGTGTGCGAGTGTTTTAGTGTTCGTTTTTATGGATTGTTTGCTTTCGGAAAATACACCGACTGTTACGATGTTAGAGGTTTCAATCTGACAGTAATAAATTAATTTGCCACTCGTTTCTCTATCATTTAATTGGAATATAAATTTCTACTTAAGAAAAAATACTGTACAGCTAGAGCAGGTGGATAGGCACGTATCTTGATAAACCCATGATGGAGAAAATTTATTTGAAACCTGAGCAACCGGCCAGTTTTTCTTGTGCCTCAAAGTTGCTGCATGAAGTGAGGCAAAGAGGTGATCGAATATCTGCAAAGAGCATTGAGCAGTGGCTCAGCGAGCAGCCAGTGCACACTCTGCACAAGCCAGCTAGGAGGCGATATCCAAGGGCCCCAATCATAGTGCGCGCAATCGATGATCAGTGGGAACTTGACTTAGTGGAAATGATTCCATTCGCAAAGCATAATAAAGGCTACAAATATATTCTCACATGCATTGACGTGCTCTCAAAATGTGCTTGGGCCAAGGCACTGAAAAATAAATCTGCTGCAGAAGTGAAGTCAGCATTCGAGAGCATACTGAGAAGTTCAAAGCGACAGCCACGCACAGTTCGCACAGATCAGGGGAAGGAATTTATCAACTCCACTTTCCGTCAATACTGCATTGACAGAGGGATTCTGGCTTTCCCAACTAACAGCGAGCAGAAGGCGGCTGTCATTGAGCGATGGAATCGGACTCTGAAAAGTAGAATGTGGCGCTACTTCACCTACAAGAGCACACTGCACTGGCTTGATGTACTGCCTAAGCTGGTAAAATCCTACAACAATACCTACCACAGAAGCATCAAAATGGCACCCACTAGTGTCTGCAAAGAGAATGAATCTGAAGTGTGGATGAACCTGTACGATGGAAAAGCAGCCGAGACTCTAGAAAAATTAAAGAAGCCTAAGTTCGCTGAAAACCAGTCAGTGAGAATTTCCAATGCTCCACGGCTATTCAAAAAGGGATACAAAGCGAGCTGGAGTGAGGAAGTGTACACCGTGGTGAGCAGAGCCCCAAAACATTACCCCTACATGTACAAGATTAAAGACATGCGGGGGCAAGAGATTCGAGGACTCTTCCATGAGCACGAGCTGCAGGCTGTTCCGGACTCACAGCGGCTGTATGTGATTGAGAAGATCCTGAAAACGGAGAAGCGGAAGGGAAAGATTCGCTATCTGGTGAAGTGGGCCGGCTACGACTCGACTGGCTGGGTGGATGAAAAAGACTTAAGAAAGGTTTAGCTTTGGCACATCCCTCATCATGAAGTTTATCTTTATAATGCGAACTATTTTGATTAACAGTGAGCATGCTGAAGGTACTCCTTGTGACTTTAATTTTTACCTGTCTTCACCTATTTACTTGGATCGAAATGTGGACTATGAGGCAGGTCTGGCTGAAATCCATCTGCCTGCTGCATGGTTCAATGTTGACGAGCCTTACTGCTTCACTGTCTCAGATGGAAGAGAGCATGAGGCCCTGGTTCTTCAACCCGGACGCTTTGCTAGAGTGGAGGAGCTGGTGGAGCGGCTGAATGAGCTGCTGGCCAACTCTGATTCGCTGTTCTTTGATGCAATGAGTGACAGGGAGTCTGAGATGGAGGCTGATGAGTCCGGCCTGATGGGGCGTAGTGGCAACAGGGAATTTGGTATGAAGTTCGAAATCCGCAACTCACGAACTGTGGTGCACAACAACACTGCGAGAGCAGAGCTGTTTCTTCCATCCAGCAAAATTCTGCATTGGCTGGGATTTGGAAACCAGGCTGTGAAAATCCAGCCAGGGAGCCGCGTGTCCGAGCATTGCACTGGCTGCCCGCGCACCAGCTTAATCAATGTGCACTGCAGTATCGTTGAGTCAACTAATTGCAACTGGAGCTCCTTGTTGAGAACAGTTGGAATGAAAGCCGGCATTGAATGGGGCAACTATCAAACAAAAATATTTAAGAAAACAATATTCTTCCCGATTCAACGAATCAGTCTTCTCCACAGCATTCGAGTTCAGCTCCGTGACATCTATGGTTGCCCACTGATTGCACAGACTCACAGCCCTGTTCTGCTTACAGTTCAAATTCAGGAGAAACGCATTCAATGAACTACCAGCAGCTAATCCAGCAATATTCGGGGGTGAGGACAGGACACGAAAAGCCTGCACTCTATGGCTGTGGGAGCTTCCCAGGGATCATGACATACCAGCCTCCGCCAGCGGCTATATCATCATCATCAGCCTCGACGCTTAGCAACGTCAGGCGCAAAAGAAATACTGAAGCAAGTCCGAAACGATTGAAGAAAAAGAAGGGCACCCGAAAGGCAACTGGTGGAAATCGCAGTAAGAGGTCGAGCAAGGCTAGTGGGAAAAAGCTTAAGAATAGGAAGACGAAAGCAAAGAAGAATAGAGCAGGCGGAGGAAAGCGAAAGCAAAAAGTCAGCAAGAAAACTGTGAAACGCGTGCTCGACTCTCTGTCATAGACATGGCTTACGGATTCAATCCCAGACTTGATTTATTTAAGACGCCCGTTCTACAAACCTGCATTGAAAAAGCTACTTATGTTGATATTCACCCAGTTAATTCCATTGTTGCAAACTCTCCCATTGAATTTGACTGCCACCAATCTGCCGATGAATACACAGATCTGCTGAATTCTTTTCTTTATATTCGCTGCCGCCTTGTGAGACTGGATGGGGGTTTGCTGAGGGAGGATGTTCGAGATGGAGATGGCATCATCACCGAGCGCAGAGACAGTGACGTGCACCCAGAAAATTTTGTTCTGTCTACAGTCTTCTCAGATGTAATTGTGAGCATTAACCAGCGAGTGGTGTCTGGTGGAGACCAGCTCTATCCCTACCATGCGTACTTCAAAGCACTAATGAGCTCATCCGATGCCCAGCAACTAAAACTTTACCCTGCTGGCTTCCTGGAGCCGGACTCGGCAGCTGAAGAGCACACGGAGAGCCACAGGGAATCCCGATGGATGGAGTATGCGGGGCCGCTCTTCAGCGATGTTTTCCAGTGCCCAGTGTTTCTGCTAAACAATCTGCACTTGAACATCAAACTGGTGCCCAGCGATGGGGCCTTTGCCATCAGAACCCCGAATGCAAACAACGCGGCATACCGAATGGAAATCTCTCACTGCATTCTGCATCTTCGCCGAGTCAAAGTGGTGCCCCACATCAGCCTGGCCCATGAGCAGGGGCTGACAAACCAAAATGCACTGTATCCCGTCGAGCGAACTGAAATGCAGAACTTCATCCTACCCCAGGGTATTCAGTCAAAAAACATTGAAGGATTCACTCATGGAAAATTGCCGAAGTTCATCATGCTGGCCTTCGTGAGCCACCGAGCATTCAACGGTCATCATCACGCGAGCCCGTTCCAGTTCCAGAGCTTCAACCTTAGCCGATTGGCTCTAAAGAAAGGTGGGGAAACCGTGTGCCACGGCTAGCCGTCCCCAATGCACAGAGATAGAGCTCATATCTCTGCAGTGCTTAGCCGTCCCCAATGCACAGAGATAGGGTTCATATCTCCGCAGTGTATTTTTCCCTATACATTTGCATTGCCGCCTATCTCGCCAGTGCTAGTGCGGCAGTATCATAATTCGCCCTACTACTCTGACACAATATTAGCCAGCTCAGTCCTGACACAATATTAGCCAGCTCAGTCCTGACACAATATTAGCCAGCTCAGTCCTGACAATATTAGACAGCTCAGTCCTGACACAATATTAGACAGCTCAGTCCTGACACAATATTAGACAGCTCAGTCCTGACACAATATTAGACAGCTCAGTCCTGACACAATATTAGCCAGCTCAGTCCTGACACAATATTAGCCAGCTCAGTCCTGACAATATTAGACAGCTCAGTCCTGACACAATCTTGGCAGCTCAGTCCTGACACAATATTAGCCAGCTCAGTCCTGACACAATATTAGACAGCTCAGTCCTGACACAATATTAGACAGCTCAGTCCTGACACAATATTAGCCAGCTCAGTCCTGACACAATATTAGCCAGCTCAGTCCTGACAATATTAGACAGCTCAGTCCTGACACAATCTTGGCAGCTCAGTCCTGACACAATATTAGCCAGCTCAGTCCTGACACAATATTAGCCAGCTCTCAGTCCTGACACAATATTAGCCAGCTCAGTCCTGACACAATATTAGCCAGCTCAGTCCCGACACAATATTAGCCAGCTCAGTCCTGACACAATATTAGCCAGCTCAGTCCCGACACAATATTAGCCAGCTCAGTCCTGACACAATATTAGCCAGCTCAGTCCTGACACAATATTAGCCAGCTCTCAGTCCTGACACAATATTAGCCAGCTCTCAGTCCTGACACAATATTAGCCAGCTCAGTCCTGACACAATATTAGCTAGCTCAGTCCTGACACAATATTAGCTAGCTCAGTCCTGACACAATATTGGCAGTCCTTGAACACACGGTGACAAAAAAGCTACTAACAAAGGGTGTCCAATGCTCCCAAAAGCAGTTACAGATGCCAATAAAGCAACGCTGCACAAGGCAATGCAGGGAGTTTTATTGTCTGAAAAAGGCAGAATCAAATGTTGTCAACACTGCAGTTGCAGGTGCTACAAGCAAAGCTAGCAGGAAAAAAACTGTGATAGGATCTGCATGAAACAACAGAAAATTCAATTGGTTAGAAACAGCGCAGCGGAAACAGTTTTGACCCAAAGCCCCCCACCCCCAACATCATCATTACTCAATTAGCCGAGGTCAATCAATAATCGAAGATAATTTAATCCACACCAAATATAAAATGCAAGCCAGGTGTAAAAAATGAGTTGCTTGATGAAAGTTTGTTTGAATTAAATTGTTTATTTTTGCATCAGAGACAATTTCTAACTTATAAAAACATAAAAGAACAGGATACGAATATCAGCAATTTCAGTATGAGGGAAATTGGGGATTTCAATCTGATGGAAATTGGGGATTTCAATATGAAGGAATGGGGATTTCAGTGTGAGGGAAATTGGGGATTTCAGTGTGAGGGAAATTAGGGATTTCGATCTGAGGGAAATTGGGGATTTCATTCTGAGGGAAATTAGGGAGTTCAACTCGAAGGAAATTAGGGATTTCAGTGTGAGGGAAATTGGGGATTTCAGGGCATGGGATTAAAGACTCAAACGCAAAACAGGGATTTAAGTGTAAGCATTATCTGAGCACTAGGATCCGAGACGGGGACGCCATCAGTTCGTTCCCCAATTAGCAATTCACTTCTTGGCGGACAGTCGCACTTTTTTTAGCGACTTCATCGAGCTGGCGCCGCCGGCCCCGGCGCCGGAGGAGCCATACTCGGCGCTATCGTGACCGGAAGGGGCGGCAGTGGCAGCGGTGGCCGCCTCCCGCTGGGCGAGCGCCTTGGCCCGCTCGGCCTCGACTCGCTCCTCCACCTGGCGCCTGGCCTGCTGGGCCTGCGCGTGCCTGGCCTCGGCCGTCTCCATCTCGGAGCACACCAGGCCCAGCGACTGGCGGCAGGCCTCAGACCAGGCCTCCAGGGCTGCCACTAGGCTGGGCAGCTCTTCGGGCGGCACGTCCCGGCCCATGCAGCTGTACACCTGCGGCAGGGCGGGTGGCGGTAGGGACTGCAGGATTTTATTGGCAATTCTCAGGGGATGGGGCGACTCTTACAGGGGATGAGACGATTCTCATAGAGGGAAACAATTTTAATAGGGGCTGGGGCGATTCTTACAGGGGATGGGGCGATTCTCATAAGGATGGAGCGACTCTCATAGTGATGGGGCGCTTCTCATAGTGATGGGGCGATTCTCATAGTGATGGGGCGACTCTCATAGTGATGGGGCGACTCTCATAGTGATGGGACGATTCTTACAGGGGATGAGACGATTCTCACAGGGTATGAGACGATTCTCACAGGGTATAAGGCGACTCTCATAGGGATAGGGGATTCTCATAGGGATGGAGTGATTCTCATAGGGATGGGGGATTCTCATAGGGATGGGGTGATTCTTCTCATAGGGATGGGGGATTCTCATAGGGATGGGGTGATTCTCATAGGGATGGGGGATTCTCATAGGGATGGGAGATTCTCATAGGGACGGGGCGATTTTTATAGGGATAGGGGCGATTCTCATAAGGATGGGAGATTCTCATAGGGATGGGGTGGTTCTCATAGTGGATGGGATATTCTCATAGTGGATGAGGCGATTCTCATAGGGATGGGAGATTCTCATAGAGATGGGATATTCTCATAGGGATGGGATATTCTCATAGGGATGGGATATTCTCATAGGGATGGGATATTCTCATAGGGATGGGGTGGTTCTCATAGTGGATGAGGCGATTCTCATAGGTGATAGGGCGATTCCCATAGAGGATGTGGGACGTGAGGTGACTCTCGGAGGCTTCAGAGTTCAATCCTGAAACCAAAATCGCCATGGGCACCGGAGACCCACAGACAAAACTGTTAATCCGCGCACTCCTCACCTGCAGCAGCTGGTCGCGCTGGTCCAGCTTGCCCTGAAACAGGCCCATAGTGATCATCTCGGCCAGCAGGGACTCGAGCTCTGGCACGCTGTCCAGACCCAGGCTGGTCAGCAGGCTGGCATAGGCGAGGCTGCGCTGGGTGCGAGCCGCCTGCACAACGCTGAGGCGGCGAAGTTTGCGCAGCTGCCGCGGGCTCAGCGCTGAGCTGGGGGCTGCAGTGGCGGCGTAGTCAGCGTAGGTGCCGTAGGCGAACAGCCGCAGCAGCTGGTGGGCTGCCGGCGCCTCCGCCTCCAGACAGGCAAGTCGGGGATCGCTGAGGAGCTCGCCAAATACGTGGACGTCTGGGAGGAGTGGGGCAAATTCGAGCATAGGGGATTTGTGTAATAATCTAACAGTAGGTAGATGGAATGCAATGTAACAATGGCGAAAATTGATCTATATTTTTATATTGGTAAATTAGTCTTATATTTAATACTAACATCTATTTTCCCAATTGACTTTCTCTGTATTGCTTAAGATAAAGTTTGTAATTTTGTTAAAATTAATAAAGAGAATGTTTTATACTTGTTAGTCTAGGTGTCATTTATAATGAAATAATGTATTATAGAAAATTAAATATTATTAAATATTAAATATTAAAACATAAAAAATAAAAAATAATTTTATTTTGATCTAATATGTATGCATCTTTGTAACCTGCTTGAATAAAATTTAAATATTTGAATACAGATATATTAAGTCTCAGTTATTGGGTGGCAATATAAATATGGGAAATGTATATTCCTAGGCCAATAACCATATTCATAGCTGTTTTCAACCTTAAAGTTTACAAATCTGTAACTTCCAATTGCCATAACCATAGGTATAGCAGAACTCTAAATAATATTAGCTATATACTAGGATAGAGTTAATCTTGAATGATTTAAAATATACAAATAATTTACATTAGTTAAGTTTTATGATAGGTTTCTAAAAACTACAACTAAATATACAACTTGTAAGCCTAAATAATTTATCACGGTAAAAATGACTTTCTGTAAATATTAATAAACAAAAAGTTCTTGACAAATTAACTAACAGTGTATTAATTCCTTGTATTCAATTGGTAAATGCAACAATAAACTTTAAGGTGCATCTTGATATTGATATAGTTAAAAATTAGAAGTAAAGATAAACTAGGATAAAAATTCGTTCAAGATTAGATAAAATATTTATTTAAATTTCACTAGGGTCCTATGGTATTAAGATTATAAGAATATGATTAGAATCCAAAAAATATGTTGTCTAATTTCTATATATATTAGATTAGACAACATTTTTAAATTAGGGCTTTGCCAAAAAGGGGGTACCATCCAAATGGCCATATATGTAACAGTCACAACAAAAAGGCCATATATAACAAAAGTAAAAGTAAATTTTTTACTTTGCATAAGTCTAGAAAGAAATTAAAATACACATCTCTATCTCTAGCTTTGCTACTTTCTATGAAAATAAAATAATTATACTAAGCTATATCAAAACATGCTTGGGATTCACTTGGCTGTTTCTATTGGCAACACACATATATACAAGGGGTGTCCAAAAAGTAGTGATACTTTTAACCGTAGCTCTCGTTCTATAGCTTCCTGTGATTTAAAATTTTATGAAATAATAGCGGCAAATCTCTTCTACAGACTGCTTTTTGAATTTTTAAAATTGATACCAGAGAACAAAAGTTATACCCATGAAAGTAACAGTACCTGTACCATAGAGTTACACAGATTATAGGCTGAGCTTCACGAGATCCATGCCGAGTAAGCTTTGATGAATTGTTGATTTCGGCTTGTCCAACCTGTCAGCGATCTCTCTAATGGTCATTCGGGAGTCCTTGTCAAGAAGATTCAGAATGGAGTCTGCCAGTACATCAGGTCAATGAATGTATGGCTGCCCCGTCCAATGCTGATCTGCCAGGTCAGTCCTTCCCTTGCTGAACTGTTCCATCCATCGATAAACTGTCTTTTTGCTGACAACAGAGGATCCATGCGCAGAGCAAAGTTTTGTGTAAATTTCTAGGGCACTATGTATGGCCAGCACCCCAAAGAGTGTAGATGATACTTTGCTGAGCAACAACTGAGTGCATATCCATGTGTGTCGTCGAGTATGGGCAATGAAAGCATGGATGAATTGCAAAATGCAAGCTCCTCTGTTTGCAAATAAAGTAATGAATTTAATGCTTTATCTTTCTGCGCATGATTCTGTCCATAGACAATTTCAGTCAGTCACAGTGAGCATCATTTTGCAATTGGGCTTTGGTATTGCTTAAACAAGACATTTATTGATGCCTTCTTAATGAATAAGTGCAGAAGTTGACTTTTATAAATTTTGATATAGTTTGTGTAACTCTATGGTACAGGTACTGTTACTTTTGTGGGTATAACTTTTGTTCTTTGGTCTCAATTTTAAAAAATTCAAAAAGCAGTCTGTAGAAGAGATTTGCCGCTATCAGTTCATAAAATTTTAAATCATAGGAAGCTATAGAATGAGAGCTACAGTTAAAATTATAACTACTTTTTGGATACCCCTCGTATGTCGCTATTGGACAGAATAGTAGTCACGTGACTGCTCTCAGCCAATAGCGACTTACATGTGTGTGTTGCCAATAAAAATAGCCGGGTGATTCCTAAGATTGCACACATACATGCGCAACCCCCCAGATTTGCACTGGCCATGCGACTTACTTTTTGACCAAAAATGCGACTTACCTGTGAAAGAAACCCTAGAGCAACATTAATGCAATTTTGGGTAAACGGCAGGAGTAACTATGTCTGTCTTATAAGGGCTAAATGCCTCGTCATTTAATTAGTACTACATCTATATTCTTTGGGGTGGGCATTTTTGCGACTTACCCCTGGTCCACCACAATTTACGGTGGCCCAATCGGCCAGGTCGGCCAGCAGTTGCACATGTATGATTGCATATGTATGTATCAAAATGTATCATATATACAAACATGTCGAACTTATACTGTTAAATGGATATAATAACAAAAGACATACTTTAAATGCCTACTAATGTCATGAGCTATGCCATTGCATGAGCTATGCCACAACTTTGTACATGGTATAACAACCAAACAATTGTGGCCATTTTGTCATGTGGCCATTCTGGCCCTATGGCCATTTTGTCATGTGGCCATTCCACATGTGGCTATTTTGACATATATCTATCAAATAATAGATATAGGTTTGTATCCAAGTTTGAATTTAAACTAGTGATAGATCCAAATATTTGGATTTGGATTCCAAATAAAAAAGTCTCACACTTTTAGAAATCCAAATGTTATGTATGGATTCAGAAATTTTATTTTCTAAATTTTTTAATGTGCTTCCAAATATGAAAAAATTGAAAAACCAAAACAAAATTAAGCTAATTAGCCTTTCCATGTAAAAGAAATACAACTTTTTAAAATAAAGTCAATTAGAAAGATGAGAATGCAAAATTTAATGTAATATTATTTGTTTTTACAATTGTCTGTTTTTGTATAACATATTATTAAAAAGTGTTAATAAGTAAAGTTACTTAACTTTTAGGATCTTTGAGGCATTTAACCTAAAGTCACAGAAATATTTAATTGCAGTAATCATTGTTTAAGTTTAATTATCACTTTTTTTCAAAATGCAAATTCAATGGATTTTAAGGTGCACTATACATGGTAAAGTTATCAAATTGCACAAACAATGTCAGTTATTATTAGTAATTGGAATTAGTTAGATTAAATATAAAAGAATTGGGTTCAATTTTAAGTTTAATTCAATTCAGATACTATATAAATATAATATAAGCCCGAGATTCAGTAAATTATCAGTAAATTAATGCATAGTACTAATGATTACTAATTAGATGACAAGGGGCAATTCCATATAATTATGGTCGTAACATGACAGGCTATTTTTACTTATAAAATGAAATCTAATAATAGAATACACTAAACCAATATTTTAAATGAAAGATTTTTTTGTCAAGAATATTTTTATAGAGTTTCATGTAGATATCATCATTAATATAGATGCTATTAAACCTTGAATGGCACTTCTGGTCGTAACGACAGGATTTTTGACAGATAGAAACTAAAAGGTAAAAGTCTTATAACATTTTTCATTTTTGATATTTTGCAATAAATTTTTTAAAATTCGACTAAGAACATCTTCAGAAATCATACTCTTTTTGTAGAATATATAAACTCAAAAAGGCAACAAAGATACAAAAGAAAAGGCAGCCTTATGGTCGTAACATTCTGGTCGTAACATATTTTGTTCTGTCAATTCAGTAACTTAGAGGTACCAATATATTAAACATATAATTGATTATTTGTTCATCAATACTTTTATCTGATGATGCAAGTACTATACTTTTATCTATAGTTTGTTTCAACCTTCCAAAGCTTTCTATTTGTTTTTAAAGGTTCACAAACTTAATGATGTCTTTTGCTTAAAAAACTGTCCAAATTTTTACAAAAATTACTTTTTGCCACTTGATAACATACTAATCTAACATTTTATTATTCATTTATTCTTAGATTGTAGATGTTACACATAAAAAACATTTGGTAAAAAAATTGGCTAATCAGGCAGTGGCAAGCAAAAATATTGACTTTTTTCTATTTTCCAAATATGTCTATCTTATATGGAATGAGCCCAAGGCATTTTTGTCACAGAAAGGTGTTATAGTTACTCTCGCTGTTTACCTTTTACTTTTATCTATATTCGGAAACACATTCAGATTTGGAATTTTTTTGTATATTTGGATTTGGTTTTGGAAACTTGCAAAAATCTACATTTGGTCCATCACTAATTTAAACTAAAGTTAAATATAATTTTTAAAGCCAAGACATATTTTATATTAAAATAATTATCAAAGTTACTTTTAGTTTTAATTTAATTTACTAAACAAGACTAGAAAAATATATAAGTGAAAACCCTAATCCTACATTTTTTACTTTTATGTATATTAATGTCATTTTCAAAAGAACTGGACCTAGGCTAGATATATAAATTATATCTTTGGTTTAATTTCTCAAGATACCAATTTTAAGTTCAAGATCTAAATGCATTTAGCATAAAAACATTGATTGGGATTCTATCTAACATAAAACTAAGGACCTAATAAGAACATTTCGTTATTATTTATATTGTTAGCATTATTCTAGCTAATGAAAAGAATCTATTTTATGTCTATTTTGTTGATATAGCTAGGTTTTGACTAAAAAAATCAAAATTAATAGGCCTAAATATCAATATAAAGACAAAGTATACCTAACATAAAATATGATAAGTTAGGCAATCTACTTCAGTTCAGTCTACATCACATCACATAATATCAAGATATTTTTCAGCCCAAATGCCTATTATTAGTAAATTCAAAGCAGATTAGACTGGTTGGAGTAATCTACTTTAATATCGCCATTATATTAAACCAACCAATCTACTTGTGTTGTTATAATAAAAGTGAAAGCATTTTAATAAATCACCTTCATCTGATGTCACATCATTAATCAAATCGACTTTGTCTTGAATAGTAGATGCACTGTCTAGCCTTCGAACATAGTCATCAATAGACATTTTTACGCTTTCTGGGAATAATATCACAAGTATTAAAACGAAGCAGTGTCACTTGCATATAGTTAGTCAGATTAAATAACAAAGTCTATCTCCTCGTGCCCGCAGGCTCCGCTGGTCGTTTCTCCGTATGTTAAATCTCACGCCGCACAGATCAGGCAGCTCAGCTTGTAGCAGAAAATGAGGCACATCAGATAGAAACGATTCGATCCTTTCTATGAAAACTCGTTAAAATGTGACAGTTTAAATGTACGATCATCGTAACTTTTATGGATACCATTTACATGGTTTAAAATGATCAAATATTATGGACAAAAGCAAAAAAAATACTTGAAGCGAAAGCAACGCTGAGTAAAATTGCTTGTTAAACTCTATGTGTAACAACTTGCTCATCACGACTTTGAACGTTAGAAAGCTAGACTTTGCTCTCACTTTCATTTTAAAAGTTATAAGTGCCATACTGGGTTATAAATAAACTCGCTGACTAAGGATAAACATAGAACATTCAAAATTTAGTAAGCTTTGTTTGATTGCAGAATCTAGGATTTTAAAGTGTCGAGGTAAAATTACCATGTACATACACATGCACGTTGTCATTATTACACCTTGACCGAGTGCGGTAGACTGACTGACCATTATTATTAGTTTCGTTCCTCACGCAGTAAATTGGTTTTGAAGATGCTAAGGCTACATAAATGAAGTTATATAGTCGCTATTTTGGAATGAGCACCAACTTTTTCAGTTATATATATACCTATTATAGATTGATCGAGCTATATACATCGATAACACCATCAATAGAGCATAAGAAAGACAAGTCATATCAAAAAGGGAACTTTAGGTCTGCCTCCTATCAAAAGCAATGACCATTTTTGTGTTGAAAATGAAAACCTATCTCCGTAATGTATTTCTTCGGAGGAAATTTTGTCCTCCAAAAATTTCCAAGAAACGTAGTTTCCCGTCCTACTTTAGTAATCATCGAGTAAACAAGGCAACTAGCTCACATATGCTCATCCGCACGGAACTCCTGCGAAATCTAGCGTTCGCACCCCTCAGCGAATCAATCCGTAAGATTTGGAAATCCGCAATTTTTCTTAAATTTTCAACCCACAAATAAATGCAGCTACTCTATCAAAAAAACAAAAACAGTCTGATTTCTTAGCCGGTGAAATTCTTTCAATAAAATACGCAGAGCTAGTTCAAGTAGATTATGTATGTCAACAAACTTGTTCATATATTTTGTAAGTATACCATTAACACGAAAACAGAGTAACAAAGCGAAAACTACAAGTAATGGAGGGTTTCACTGATGAAAAGCACTCTAGTTAGTGAAGGAAAGCATCAACTGCCCGCTCGTAACACCAGTTAATCGGAAATCCATTCACTACCACTCAATCCAATAATGATCAATAGTGAAAATAACAGTTGGCATTTCTAATTTCTGTCAATTAATGCCGCATGTGACTTTAGAATCGTAAAATAACAAAATATAGAATCAATGATGACTCCAGCATGTCTAGGACAAAGTAAGGACGGCACACTGTTGATTCCTGGAATTTTTATAGGCCGCTCTTCTCTTCAGAATTCAGTAGGGAAACAGGAAATTGTACTGCTTCAATCCAGAATGAGTTAGCTCTATTAATTTAACTTCAGGGAAAAACCGGCCTTCAAAAAGTTACCCCCCCCCTACATGATAGCATGCCGACCCGCTTGATTAGTCACTTGTACAGAATTTGTTCTCACTGTAAGCAGTGCTGATCCGGTTAGCTATAGACACATGCGTTTAAATAAAACCTGAAGTCGCGATTTCAATCAGGTGACAATATTTCTAAGAAGGCCATAAATCACAAACAAGCGCGCTAAGCAAGAAATATTTACCAGACATAAAAAGTGACTTGCACATTGCAGTGCGGTCGAATTATTGTCTATAGAAGACGAATTAATTAGTAAAAATAGCGCAGGCCTTGATAATTCTAAGCGATTGCAAATGAGTGCACTCGAACTTGCGGACTGCACTGTCCGTTTAATAAAATAAACTGGAGAGGCCGAAACAATTGTGAAATTCTGCTTGCTTGTCCCCTTCTCCAGTAGTACTTTTTTTAAAACACCAGCTGAGATAAATTGCAAAACCAGCTTGCATTAACACAGTGCAAAACAAGGATTATAGCTTTAAGGGTTGGGGTTAGGGTTTTCAGGATTGAGGTTAGGGTTTTAAGAGTTGAGGATAGGGTTTTCAGGGTTGAGGTTAGAGTTTTCAGGGTTGAGGATAGGGTTTTAAGAGTTGAGGATAGGGTTTTCAGGGTTGAGGTTAGGGTTTTAAGAGTTAAGGATAGGGTTTTCAGGGTTGAGGTTAGAGTTTTCAGGGTTGAAGATAGGGTTTTCAGGGTTGAGGATAGGGTTTTCAGGGTTGAGGTTAGAGTTTTCAGGGTTGAGGTTAGAGTTTTCAGGGTTGAGGTTAGGGTTTTCAGGGTTGAGGTTAGGGTTTTCAGGGTTGAGGTTAGGGTTTCAAGGGTTTAGGTTGGGGTTTTAAGGGTTGGAGTTAGGGTTTTTAGGGTTGGAGTTAGGGTTTTAAGGGTTGAGGTTAGGGTAAGGGTTGTAATTAGGGTTTTAAGGGTTGGAATTAGGGTTTTAAGGGTCGAAGTTAGGGTTTAAAAGGTTCGCGTTGGAATTTAAGGGTTCGGGTTAGAGTTTTAAGGGTTGGATTTAGGGTTTTAAGGGTTCGAGTTAGAATTTTAAGGGTTGAGGTTAGGGTTTTAAGGGTTGAAGTTATGATTTTGCGGGTTAGGGTTAAGGTCCTAAGGGTTGGGATTTATATCAGGGTTAGGGTTTTGAGGGTTGGGGCCGACAGTCGAATTCAGACAGTGTAATGTGGTTTATTGGACTGGCTTATGTGTTTTATATCTGAATATCGGTTCATATTCCCGTTTTGAACTACTAACCCAACCGTGCATTACTACTAATAGTACTTCAGTAAATAGAGGGAATGAACTCGGAGATGCAGGGATGGAGAAGAATTATCAGCCAATCAGATCCAACGCAGAGTGCACAAGCAGACAGATATATACATATACATAACAATATAAGTTCTATAAGGCCGATATTACACAGCAGCAGCAGTTTGAAGCAATGAAAAGTGAGGAGAAAACACTGTTATCATTGATGGCTGCAAAACCAGTAGAATCTGTGTAGACTTTTCCATTCCTATCCGAAATTCTAGAGCTGCAACTGCAGCAGGAACATCTTCAGCTCTCTGCCAGTCTGTCCGGCCTTGGACAGAGTGTCCGGCGAGGCCAGGGCGGAGCTGATCTGCATGAAACAATCGTAGCACACCCGACAGCGCTGCGCCCGGTCCTCTCTGCTCAGATCCACCCCAGGCGATAGGCCGTGCGCAGACAGAGTGCTCTTGATCAGAGTTGAGAACTGGCGCAGCACCAGCAGCGCGGCGGTCGCGCCGGTCTCCACGTAGCTGGCGTGCTTGCTGTTAAACAGGTCGCGGATTGCCGGCAGCAGAGCCGCCGAGATGTCCAGAGTCCACAGCGACTGGTTGGCCGTCAGCACGTTCAACAGGTCGATGAGCACAGCTGAGTCTTGGATGAGCAGGGCGCAGTCTACCGCAGTCTTGACCGTGTCAGCTGACCACATGGACCGGACTCGGCGCAGATGCCGCTCCCTGGCGCCAATCACCGACATGAAGGACTGGTGCGGGTGTCGGAACTTCGACACCAGGTCCTCGTCTGACTCGGCGGGCTGTTGCGGTGGCTGCTGCTGCTGCTGCTGCCGATGAGAATAGTGAAGTTTACTGTTCACGATCACAGTCATTGTGTTTAAAGTCACAATGATTCCTGTCAGTCACAGCGTTCACAGTCAGTAATATTTTACACGGTCACATCCATAGTGTTCACGGACATATCCATAGTGTTTACGTCACAATCATACTGTTCACGGTCACATACTGTTCAGAATCAGTCACAGAGTTCACAGTCATGGACAAGACACTTAAGCCAGTGCTCATAAACTTTTCAAGACAATATTGTGTGGCATTGAAATAATGTTGCGGACAAAATACTCGTATGACCGGCAATGCATGCCTTCATCAGTTAACTAATTAGCATCCAGTTTCAAAGTATTGATTGAATTGAAGAGATCTAATTGTAACTGAACGAGATTATATTGGCAATAAATTTAAATTATTGTCATACATAATAAAAATACTTCAACAATGTAAATGGTTTTGTTACAGAGCAGAAGCTCAGGTGACTTTGATGAGGAGACGCAATGGCTGAAAACGCAGAACAAAAGCTGAGTATGGGACACAATAAGTATCTTCAATAAAAACGAGGACTTTATAGGATCGTCAAGTAGAACCCTCATAGATATTTCTTAGAATCCAAATTGAGATTTCTTAGAAACCTCATATTTCTTGGAACCCTCATAGATATTTCTTAGAATCCCCATTGAGATTTCTTAGAACCCTCATATTTCTTAGAATCCTCATAGATATTTCTTAGAACCCTTATTGATATTTCTTAGAATCCTCATTGGGACTTCCCAGAATCCTTACCGAGATTTTTTTAGAACTCTCATAGATATTTCTTAGAATCCTACTTGCTAGTTCTTAGAATTCTGATTGATATTTCTTAGAACTCTCATTGAGATTGCTTTATAATCCTTAGTGAGATTTCTTATAATGTTTAGCACTTCTCAGAATCCTTGCTATTCAGCTGGACTTTACTTATCTAGGTAAAGTAAAAGTAACAATTCTTCATCCAAGGACAAAGGTATTGGACTTACCGGCAGGAAGTCCGACACGGAGACCGACACGGCCGCTGGGGCGCCGCCGTTATTCCGCGGCGTCGGGGTAACAGCCGCCGCGGCCGCCTCGGGCCGACGTTCGCGGCTACGGGCTCGGTCTCTGGTCGGCGGTGGCTGCTGCTGCGGCGGCGACGGTTGTGGCGGCGGCTGTCGGGGCTCCGGCTGGGGAGGCGGCGAGGCCGGCTCTGGCGCGGCGCGGCGCTGATCGCCTGCTGAGATGATAATTACAATTGTTTGAGCTTGTTAATTAGAGCTGTCAATCAGCATCTGAGCATCTGACTAGCTGTCAATCACCTCACTGGCTGTCAATCAGCCTCACCTCACTGGCTGTCAATCAGCCTCACCTCACTGGCTGTCAATCAGCCTCACCTCACTGACTGTCAATCAGCTTCACCTCACTGGCTGTCAATCAGCTTCACCTCACTGACTGTCAATCAGCCTCACCTCACTGGCTGTCAATCAGCTTCACCTCACTGGCTGTCAATCAGCCTCACCTCACTGGCTGTCAATCAGCCTCACCTCACTGGCTGTCAATCAGCCTCACCTCACTGGCTGTCAATCAGCCTCACCTCACTGGCTGTCAATCAGCTTCACCTCACTGGCTGTCAATCAGCTTCACCTCACTGGCTGTCAATCAGCTTCACCTCACTGGCTGTCAATCAGCTTCACCTCACTGGCTGTCAATCAGCCTCACCTCACTGGCTGTCAATCAGCCTCACCAGGATTACTGACAATTTATGGCTAACTGGTTGCCAGTATACTTTACGCTACTGTAAGTAGTATTATTTGCGCACCAAACAGGCGCTATAAGTGGCTAAAAATGAAGAGCGCACGGAACAGGATAGGCACTGACCATCAGGCGGCTTAGTCGGACTCTCCTTAGTCGGCGGGGTGAACGGCTTGGCGGCCGCGGCGGCGAACGCGTGGGCTGGCCGCGAGGCGCCGGCGCCGGACGAAGACGACGGCGGCGATGGCGAGCGTCGAAGCGCCCGTTTAGGCGCGAAAATGTCATTATAGGCCTCCGGGTCGTGAATTTGCATCTCGCTGGACTCCTCATCGACTGAGGCCGCGCCGGCGCCGCCAGCCAGCGCGGCTTTTTTCTTTGAAGTTTTCGTCTTCGGCACCAGGTTGGGCTCCGGCTGGTTGAAAGACTTCCTGCCGGAAGTGGTGGTCGGCCGGTCTTTGTCCGGCGGCGACAACACGGCGGCGGCTTGGGCGGGCGCCGGGGTAACGTAGGGTGCGCAGGACTTCACGTCCACAACGTAGGTCACGACGCTGCTGTGAGCAAAGCCGGCGCCTGGATTGGAAAATACAATGCACTTTTAACTAGGGACTGGCTTGCTACTGGTGAGTAGCTAGGAAAAGGTGTGTATTTTGTAAATTACACAGAGGAATTCTTCATATAGTCTGAGGGAACTTTTCATATAGTCTGAGGGAATTCTTCATATATACTGAGGGAATTCTTCATATATACTGAGGGAATTCTTCATATATACTGAGGGAATTATTCATAAAGACTAAGGGAATTCTCCATATAATCTAGGGGAATTCTCCATATAAACTGAAGGAATTTTCCTTATAGTCTGAGGGAATTCTCCATATAGTCTGAGGGAATTTTCCTTATAGTTTGAGGGAATTCTCCATATAATCTGGGAATTCTCCATATAATCTGAGGGAATTCTCCACATAATCTGAAGGAATTCTGTATCTGATCGGAGGGAATCGAGACGATAGAAAATGTGAAATATCTGCACAGAAGCCACGAATTCCTCTGATAAAAAACGGGAAAATCTCTCCAGTCCTCACCAATCAGCTGGTTGTGCCTGGCGGATACGACCAGGTCAGCCAGGGTCAGGCGGCCCCAGCCCACCGGCACGGTCTCCAGCAGGGCGGTCGGCTCCACATTGATAATCTTCAGCGTGTCGCCGCAGGACGCGTACACGGAGTTGCCGTCCGGGTTGAAGGCGATCCGACGCGGCGGGGTCGGCATATCAGTTTCCAGGGTGGAACCGATCGACTGAAACAGTTCCAGGTCAAGGAAGCGGACCGTCTTGTCCTGGAAGGCGGCCGCCATCAGCAGCACGCTCGGATGGAAGCTCAGGTCGGTGGCGCCGGCGCTGAGTTCGGCAAATTCGGCCTGGATTTTGCCGGCCTCCAGGTCCCAGATCTGGCGGGGCAGCGGTATTGATCCTGCCTGAATGCCTGTGTGCCTCTCTAATGTCTGCCGTCTGTCTGTCTGTCTGCCTGCCTGCCTGCCTTAGTGCTTGTCTGTCTCTTTATCTGTCTCTCTAAATATCTATCTGTCTGCCTGTCTGTCTGTCTGTCTATCAGTTTCCGTCTGTCTGCCTGTCTGTCTGTCTGTCTATCAGTTTCCGTCTGTCTGTCTGTCTGCCTGTCTGTCTATCAGTTTCTGTCTGTCTGTCTGTTTGTCTATCAGTTTCTGCCTGCCTGCCTGCCTGCCTGTCTATCAGTTTCTGTCTATCTGTCTGTCGTCTGTCCATCTGTCGGTCTGTCTGCTATCGATATCTGTTATCTATTCAGCTACGGTCTCTAATAACCTATCAATCAATCAATGCGTAAGTTTATCAGAGCATCAGGCCATAAAAAACGAAACACAATAATAGCCGCACCTTGATAACAGAGTCCTGCCCGGCAGTAACAACCCAACGACCGTCGGGAGAGAATTTCACGCAGGTCAGCGGCTCCGTGTGACCCTTGTATGTGTAGATGCAGCCCTTGCGCCTGATGTCCCACAGCTGGACAGGTAGGGTAAATCAATAAAATTATTTAGTAGCTGATTAAGCATTATTGACCGCCCTGCTATCAAACTGATCCCTCAGCAAGCCGCACTGCTATCAAACTGATGCCTCAGCAAGCCGCACTGCTATCAAACTGATGCCTCAGCAAGCCTCACTGCAATCAAACTGATGCCTCAGCAAGCCGCACTGCAATCAAACTGATGCCTCAGCAAGCCGCACTGCTATCAAACTGATGCCTCAGCAAGCCGCACTGCTATCAAACTGATGCCTCAGCAAGCCTCACTGCAATCAAACTGATGCCTCAGCAAGCCGCACTGCTATCAAACTGATCCCTCAGCAAGCCGCACTGCTATCAAACTGATCCCTCAGCAAGCCGCACTGCAATCAAACTGATGCCTCAGCAAGCCGCACTGCTATCAAACTGATCCCTCAGCAAGCCACACTGCAATCAAACTGATCCCTCAGCAAGCCGCACTGCAATCAAACTGATCCCTCAGCAAGCCGCACTGCTATCAAACTGATGCCTCAGCAAGCCGCACTGCTATCAAACTGATGCCTCAGCAAGCCTCACTGCAATCAAACTGATGCCTCAGCAAGCCGCACTGCTATCAAACTGATCCCTCAGCAAGCCGCACTGCTATCAAACTGATCCCTCAGCAAGCCGCACTGCAATCAAACTGATGCCTCAGCAAGCCGCACTGCTATCAAACTGATCCCTCAGCAAGCCGCACTGCAATCAAACTGATCCCTCAGCAAGCCGCACTGCAATCAAACTGATGCCTCAGCAAGCCGCACTGCTATCAAACTGATCCCTCAGCAAGCCGCACTGCTATCAAACTGATGCCTCAGCAAGCCTCACTGCAATCAAACTGATGCCTCAGCAAGCCGCACTGCTATCAAACTGATCCCTCAGCAAGCCGCACTGCTATCAAACTGATCCCTCAGCAAGCCGCACTGCAATCAAACTGATGCCTCAGCAAGCCGCACTGCTATCAAACTGATCCCTCAGCAAGCCGCACTGCAATCAAACTGATCCCTCAGCAAGCCGCACTGCAATCAAACTGATCCCTCAGCAAGCCGCACTGCAATCAAACTGATGCCTCAGCAAGCCGCACTGCTATCAAACTGATGCCTCAGCAAGCCTCACTGCAATCAAACTGATGCCTCAGCAAGCCGCACTGCTATCAAACTGATCCCTCAGCAAGCCGCACTGCTATCAAACTGATCCCTCAGCAAGCCGCACTGCAATCAAACTGATGCCTCAGCAAGCCGCACTGCTATCAAACTGATCCCTCAGCAAGCCGCACTGCTATCAAACTGATGCCTCAGCAAGCCTCACTGCAATCAAACTGATGCCTCAGCAAGCCGCACTGCAATCAAACTGATGCCTCAGCAAGCCGCACTGCTATCAAACTGATGCCTCAGCAAGCCGCACTGCTATCAAACTGATCCCTCAGCAAGCCGCACTGCAATCAAACTGATCCCTCAGCAAGCCGCACTGCAATCAAACTGATCCCTCAGCAAGCCGCACTGCAATCAATTACCTTCGCGCTGCCATCCGCACAGCCGGAGACAGCGAAATCCCCAAACGGATGCAAATCCAGGCAGCTGACGGCCGCTTTGTGGCCAGATAGGGAGCGCATTAGCTTAGCCTCGTTTAAATCCCAGATTTTGATGACGCCAGAGAGGGAGCCAGCAGCCAGCTTATCCTCCTTGGAGTTGAACCGCAGCGACTCAACTGAGGCGGTGTGTCCAGCCAAGCTCATGATGCAGGAGGTGCGGCCAACAACCCACAGTTTCACCATTTTGTCGTCGCCGCCAGTGGCCAGGATGGAGCCGGTGAGCTGGCCAAGGCTGAGGCAGGTCACGGAGCCGGGCGTGTGTGCTACGCATTCCGCTAAATAAGGATAATGTGTGTTGGTGAGCTAACTGATCTATTGAAGCCCCAGCAGATTACTTGTTTGTTGAACATGACAAAGTTTCAATAATAAACTAAAATTATTGAGAACCTCTTTGGAATTTTTTCATATAAATTTCATCAGTTATCATAAAAGCACAATTATCTAACTCTAATAAATTTAGATAGTGTAAATTAGTAAGACCAATTAGTTTATTTAACAAGTAACTATGATAGTAAACAATTGGTTCAAATGGTATTCTTAAGACTTGACTAGAGATTAACAATTGTATATCATTTTACAAAAAATAAAAAATCTGGATCCATCTAATGAAACCCAATTAAGGCTAATTAAGTTAGGTAAACAAAATATCAAATTTGTTATTTTGATAGGCAATTCACTTGCAGGCAAATCTAGGTGTGAAAATCTTGACAGGCAATTCTTGGTGGGAAAATCTTGACAGACAATTTTTTCTGCTGATTCTTGTGTTCCCTCTATAGATCAAAAATCAATGTCAATCAATCAATGTCTTATGATCATTAAAATGATACCAGGCAATACCATTCCACTGTGGTGATAAATATGGCTATAGGAACACATAATTCCCACAGATGGTAATATTGAAAATCTAATAACTAAGACTTACTCACCTTGTTGATAAACTTCAGAATCAAAAAGTTCAAGTTTGGCAATTAAGTACAAAGGATCATTGGAGCCATTGATTTCATTGGTAGAAACTAGAGTAGAAGGTAGAAACTAGATTGCTAATCAAGGACTCAAGCAATAGATTTTCCATGCTATGCCTTTTATACATTGTATAGATAGAATAGTAGGGGCTAAAGTTGAGATGAATGTCTTTGTAAGTGCAAGGGGCCTAGAGAAGCTATAACTTGCTAGGGTCAAGGACTCAAGTAATAGATTTCTTATGCCATATGCACATTGTATAAATTAAAAAATGATAGTAGTGGCTAAAGCCAAAGCAAAGCTAACAATTTCTAGTATACTAATGACTTCCTTCAAAGTTGGCATAGGCATACATATAAATTTTGGCATATATACCAATTTTGACATAAATAAAATGTACAATATTTTGAAAAAAATTTATAATATAAAAGGTAGATATAGCAATGATAAAATGTTTCTTTTTCATGATTTACATAAAATAAAACTAGTAAAAAGTATATACTAAAAATCTAAATTCTGCATACTAATCTTAGAGCCTGCAAGTGTATCTGGAAGTGGCCATTAAGGTGCCCTCACACTTACCAGTCTAACCTGCTTATCACATAGCATCTGTGTACCATCAACCCTAGAGATTGGGTGGGGGTAGTCCCACTTTAGCTTGAGTGGCTTGGGGATTAGGGTTGACTAACTATTAGCACATTAGCCTATATAATCTGATTGTATGCACATGCCTAAAACTGTTTTTGCTTTCCACAAATACAAATTAAATTGTTTGTTTTGTAAACAATGGTACATGGCCAGTGGTGCAACTAGGGGTAGGAATCATCAGCCTTAGGCAAAGACCTAAAAAAATCAAAGGGGAGACCAACCCTGGTATACTTAATATAACAAGCATATAGAACAAAAAAATTGACAAAGAAAGGCATGCAGAACTATGGTTTTTTGGCATAAGAATATGTATATTAAGATTTAAATGTAGCAATTGTAAAAGTAGTGCCAGTATTTAATATTCTAAAGCTCCCTTAGGGCTTTAATACTGCGCAATATTTTATATTTTGTTTTGCACACATGCCTAGTTCATTTGACTTTTGCACAGAATGCATTATTTGTCTTTGGGATGAATTCTACCCTGGGAACCAAGCAAATTTTTGCCAAAAATAGACTAGGCCTACCTTCCCTTTGCCCACTTTGGGTCTTTACCTTCCAAAATCTGCTTTCTCTTAACAAATTTCTAGATGCACAATTGCGCCTAGTGTATAATTGGTGAGCACAATGTAGAGTAAGTATGCAAACAAAAAACTCCCTAGGATACATTCTAGCATGCATCTAACATGATCTAGAATATGGTATAAAACTAATTCTAGCAAAGTCAAATGACCTTTTTAGGTTTAGGAAAAATTTAAGGAAATTATTTTTTCTTGCTTTTGTATTTTACTTCTTTTGACATTGTTAATATTGAAGATAGATTAATGTCTTTGCCTCCTTTAGATATAAAACCTAGCTATATGCCTATATACTACTATATAGTCTAGACCTTGAAATCAATGGATACCTATCTAGGTCTTATACCATAGTCCGGATCATGCTGGGTTCATGCCCATTCTCAAAAATATGCTGGTGTTACAACAATAAATGACCTTTTTTATGTTGTGACAATAAAATACCTTTTTTAAATTGCGTAATAGACCTTTATTATTAGATAATTTTGTTGCTTTTAAAGCTATTTTGGTGATACTATTTACAGCGGAAAGTTTATACACAGATTTGTTTAAATACTCTTTTACAAGCTAGAAAAAACTGGAAAGCTTGAAATTTGCGCCTAAAAATGAACTTTTTTCATCTTTTTTCTACTTTACAATAACTTTTACATATGATTCTATAAAGTGCATGCCAGGTGTGCATGCCTAATTTTGGTGTGCAAGGCCAATGGCAATGCATGCCCAAATTTTCGGGCATATATATTACATGATCCAAAGTGTGGGTCTTATAGTTTGGATCATGCTAAGTGTACAACCAACCAAAAATTGAATAGTGATGCATGCCAAATATAGTACATGCCCACACTCTTAAATCTAAGTCAGTATGGATATAGTGAATAACCTTTTTTATTGCCAATACTATTTATAGCTAAATATATTGATATGTACAAAACAAAATTTGATAAAATACCGTATTATAAGCCTAAAACAGGAAAGCTTAAAATTTACACTTAAAGGCTTTCTTAAAATGCTTGTGAAAGTAGGCCCCTATTTTATAAATTTAATGAAACAATGGGCATATAAGCATATTAAAATAACCAAAAAGTGTATTGTTAAATTGGACATCCTGTATCTTTGAGAATGTAGTAATACATAGGGGCCACTTGACAGTTTTTAATTTTGTCCTTTTTCTTTGCATGGCATATTTTTCCTTTTTCTAACATTGTATTATAACCAATGGAAAGACCTTATTATGTTGTATTTAACTTCTAAAAAGAGAATAAAATTAAATATGCAAATTATAGTATTTATACAGCAAAAAGTTATGCTAACCATAGTTAACTTACTCAGCTTCCAGCATTTCTTTGCCTCGGTCATCATTAACTTTGCTAATATTTTATTTTATTGCTATTAGAGTTATTAAACTTTTTCTGCAGTTTGAGAATCTTAGATGCTGAAGTGAAGTAAGAATTATTTTTTTAACGGTTGCATTAGAAGAAATAAAGTTTCTTTTAAAATAAAAGAGATGCTTCTGTAATTAATAAATTAGTGTTTTTAAAATATATTTAAAAGAAACAGGGAGAGTTGAGCATAAAAGGGGCTTGACAAAGATATATAAAAAATCCACACCGACTATAATTAAAGCCTAGAGAAGAATTTTTGATGTCGTAGAAAATTACAGCTGCTTAAAATGACTCACAATTTTGAAGTACTATAACAAATACTGAGGTTTAATATCAAAATATGCCGTAAATCTATAAACTGCATGCAAAAAAATTATAAGAATGTTTTGTGGGTCATAAAAGTATCTTTTTTGCTATTTCATGAATGTATTCTGATTGCGACTTTAGTTTGGAATGAACCTCGAACTCGAGCTTGCCAAGCCGGTGGAGCAGGGTGCAGGGGGGTGTCGGAGGCACGGGGGGTCCATAATTTTTTCATAATGACCCATAGGTTCCGCTCTGTCACTCTACTGTTTTTTGCTGATGCCCTTATGCTGGTGTGGCTGATCGGAGGCCCTTAAGTTAGCAGATAAAGCTTGCTATTAGTTACAGTAGATACCGATGCATTGGCCTAGCTTATTAAAGCATCATGCATTACATTCTGGCGTTGACTCTTTTGATGGACGCAATACAAAGGATTGTCCTTTCCTCAAGGGGCTTCTTTAAGTAACTGCAGGTCCAGTGGCCCAGTGCCAGGGCCCAGGGGCTGTTATATGTTCTTGCTAAAATATGGGCTTGGGGTGGGGGGTCGATCATGTTAATTCAGTGGTATAGCTATCTCCCGGTATGATTTAACTATCAACTTCTCCCACATTAAAGCATGCACCAGGCAGTAGAAAAAAACATACAACACACAATAAGCTGGAGAAGAACGACGCTGCTGCATGGCTAACAAACAGTTTAACTGGCTAACATACTGCCCATCCAATAGTCTTTTTTTCCGCTTTTATTGCCAATCTGCAGAAAGAACAGATCTGAAGATGTTCAGCAACTGCGGAGAAAGTGCATGCATTCATTCCCCAAGGATTTCGTGACAGAAAAAAATTAAAGCAATTGAAAATTTTAAGAAACATCCCAAGCAACAGGTACGCGCGTATTACGCGCATAAAACGCGCGTTTTCATTCGCGTTTTACGCGCGTAAGCTACGTGCGTTTTACGCGCATTTTTTGGTAATTCTGTACACGCGTAAGTGAACGCACAAAATACGCGCCTTTTGTAACACAGAAAATACGCTGTAATAACGCAATGCTATAACTGCATCCCAGTGGCAAAGCCGAGCTCGGTCCGCCGGGATCGGGCCGAGCTCGGCGGGTTGACGGCGGTTCTAGCTCGGGCCGAGGTCGGCTGACCGCGGAAATGCCGAGTAGCTTTGCACTATACTTTCTATTTAGCTTGTTATAAAGCTTATATTGCTTCTTACAGATTGACTACATGTAGGTGCCACTTTTACTTTCTATAGACTTGTACTGTACATGTACAATTCGGTATTACATGAAAAAGAAAAGGTGAATGGGAAGACGATATGACACGAATTGAAACCATCGAGTTAGTGCATTGCAGTGGTAATGTATATGAGCCTAGTTATGGTGAGCCTCTAGTAAAACTAGTTAATTGATTTCCCCTCGGAATTAGATACATATCAACCACCGGACTCGATCAGTTCTCTGACCCAACAAATATACAACCAACAACCATGTTCAGGATTAAATGATTGTGAAATAAGACAACGATTTAGAAGAACTTAAAATAATTGAATTAAAAGAACACCGCAACCGTAAATCCACCACAAGCACACTAGTTTATTATTAATGATACAAGATTAACTTTTACACTAATAAGCAAGAAAACAAACAGAGAAAAAGTAGCTAAACAGCTGAAAACAGAGGTTGAGTTTAAGGGTTGTGATACGGATTTGGTTGAGCATTTATTAACATTATAAACTGTAAAGACTTCACTTTAGATTGTAGAACGAGACGCTTGATACGAGGAAAGCGACTGCAGTTTATATTGTAAATATTGAGCACGATACATTGGTTGTAAGAGGCTTAAGGGTGGAAAGCAAGAGCGGCCAGAATGCAGAGCGCACATAAGAATTTACAGCGAAATATCGCAGAAGGGAGCACGCAGCGAAACTGGTAAAAAACCACCTCAAAACACGGAGTAAAAACAAGCTAACAAAAAACAACAATTTGCCCAGCCAAGTCACCACACTCCTCCCCACAAAAATTAAGTGTTGGATAAAAACGGAATAAAAGACGCAAATCAGTTTGCAGTCCATAGAGGAACAGTCATTAGTCACTGGTAGCGCAGCTGGTCAGGTTAATCTCTTGCCCTGGTCGAACGTCAAAGTGGCGCCGCAGAGCTCAACTCTGGCGCCTGGCCAGGCGTCTCCGCAGGGGCCTCTGGTTGATCGTCAGGCACCTCGGCACATAGCGGTTGCTCAACTTTGGAAGGCGCCGCAGGCACTTGATTGATGTGCCGATGGACCTCTCGACCATCGTCAAACTGGCAAGAGAGACGGCCCTGGAGCAGTTGGTCACATCAGCAGGCTTCCAGCTGCCATCAGCAGCAAAGTCCCTCGCAACGACTGCATTGCCCATCTCAATGTGGAGGTCATGGGCATGGGTGTCATGCTGCTGCTTCTGGATCGCTTGTGGGGAGGCTTAGAATCTCACCCCATTGTTGTATCTAGAACATCAAGGGGGTTAGAAATGAAGCCATATGATGAAAAAGTAAAAAAATGGAATCAAATGCATAAATTGAAAAACAAAAATGAAACCCAAATCTGGCCTGCAGTGCAAAACTGATGCCAAATGTGGCATAGGGCCCTAGTATATAAAAATAGCATCAAGATCTAGTCTATAATGCAAAAATAAAGTAAAAACCTATAATAGTAAAATAAGTATACTATAGTTATACTAAAGTCATTAGAAAAATAATACTTATAATATGAGTACTGTGAATCAATTCAAAAAAGTAAAAATTCTGGCATATATAGCAAAATTACATTAAATTGCCTGCCATAAAATGCACAATTGGCATTATATCCTGGCCTATAGTACATAAACAATGCCTTAAATCAATACAAATATTAGTCAGTTTATGCATTACAATGCTAGCTCGTAGGAATATTGCCGAAAAAGGAGTTTGATAAATGAACAGCAATTTTTATTTAAAAAATTAATTTAGGAACAAAGAGTGTAATGAAAGAGCAACTTAAATTAACTGAGTAGTGATGAGTAGTGAGTAGTGATTATTAAGCATAAAAGAAAAAACCGCAAAAGCACACAAAATGCGCGACCCCCCAAGCAAAGTCAGTCAGAGCCCGGGAGCGAACGAAGTCCGAACGCGTCGCACAGCAGGCATTCCACGTATCGACGGGTTTGGGCCTGACCCCGCCTGAACGGGTGAGCAGCAGGACGTCCTGAACAGGTTGGGGCAGTATAGCCCTCGGCCCGGATCACGTGGCCCGCCAGTTGAAGTCGTCGACGCCTAGGATGGTAGCAAGGACTACTAGACTAGAACGAAGTGTTCCTAGTGGTCCTTGGATGGTGGACGGGCGCTGCAGCTTGGCCCGATCGTACAGGGCCTCGGTCCGACGCTCTCAGCTCGAAAGGCCGTACGGAGCAGCCCTGAGTGCGCCGAGTCCAGCTGCTGCTCCAGCGTAGCCGTCAGCATCCACGTCTCGGCGTTGTAGAGCAGGACGGTTTCGACGACCGCCTGCCACAGCCGAGCCCTCTGGCGGTCGGGCAGCGCTTCGGATTGGACGACGGAACAGATCGAATGGAAGGCGCCCAGGCAAGTCCTTTGCGCCGCCGGAGGTCTTCCTCCACGTGAGCCACCAGACCGCAGAGGTAGGTGAACCGTTGGCAGGGTGCGAGCCTGGTCGTCTGCCCGTCTGCGCCGCGGCATGTCAGGTCCGCTGGGATGTCGGCCGGCACAGTCAGCACCTCGGTCTTCAGAGTGTTGACAATCAGACCGACGCTCGAAGCCACCTCGACCAGCCTGTCGATCTGGCGCTGGGCGCCTTCAACGGACGAGGACAGGAGGGCGAGGTCGTCGGCGTAGCCAAGCACGCTGAGGCGCTTTTCGCCGTGGCGACGACCGATGCGAAGCAGGAAGCCGTCGTCTGCCGAGGGGAGTGCTGTCCGAAGCACCCAGTCCAGCAGCAGTACGAAGAGGAACGGCGCCAGCGTGTCGCCCTGCAGAACTCCTGATGAAGTGTCAAACAGGAGAGACAGGCCGTCCGCCGTCACCACAGCAGCTCGAGTGTCGCAATACAGTGCCATGACAGCGTTGACTAGCTGCTGGGGTACCCGGTAGGCTCGTAGGACAAAGGGAAGCGCGGCTCTTAACACCGAGTCAAACGCCTTTTGAAAGTTAACGAAGACAATAATCAGCGTAGACTGGCGGATGCGCGCATCCTCGATGACCCGGCGGAGTGCGAGGATCTGTGTCACTGTACTGCGTTGCGGCCGGAATCCGTTCTACTAGTACCGCAGGTACGGGTCCAGCACCGACTGCAGACGATCGAGGAGCAGCCGGTTGAAAAGCTTCGCGGTGCAGGACCAGCCAGATCCCACGGTGGTCTTCTTTCCGCGTTGTCCCTGCCTACTTAGGGATCGACACGATGTGCGCGACGGTCCACTCGGTGGGCGCCGGGGCGCCGGAAAGCACGCGGTTCATTATGCCTGTGACCTGGGAGGCCACACAGCGGAGCCGCAGCGCCTCGACCGGGACTTTGTTGGGACCGAGCGCCTTGCCACCTGATGTTTTCCGAGCGAACAGCACAACGTCCTTCGTGGTGACTGGTCTGGTGCAGAAGTCCTCCTCAGCTGGGAGCGGCGTGTCCAGTGGGAGCGCAAAGCTGGCGGGCAGCGCCGACGCGGGCGCGTTCACTATGCCGGCAAAGAAGTCGCGCAATTCGTTCCTGCGCTCCTCCGGGGTGTCACCGGCCAGATTCAGCGCCACGCGCTTTTTGCGCCCCGTCAGAGTCCGGACGGCCGTCCACACTGCGCGGATCTTCACGTCTGGGCCGGCTGCAGTGATGGACCTAACGGCGTCGTCGACAGCGGCCTGCTGCTGCTCGTCTAGAAGGCGCTCAAATGCGTCTTCAGCGTCGCCCGTGGGTTGCCAGTTTCTGCGGAGTCGCTCGATGTTGAGGGGCGCTTACCTGATGGTCGGGTCGCTCTGCCAGACAGGCAGCGATTTTTGTGCTGACCGCATCAGCGGGACCGTCTGCTCCGCAGCAGCTCTAACGGCGGTGCTGATATCGGAATACTCCGCCTCTCGCTGGTCTCCAAGCGCGCCGACGAAGGCGCCCGCGAATTGTCGCTTGACGCATGTGTCCAACAGAGCGCGATAGTAGCGCCGTGGCCGCTGCTTTGGCAGTCGGTAGAGCTGGTCGCGGAGCCGCCAGTCGCAGAGCAGAAAGTCGATGGTCTGACCGGAGAGCCAGCGGAGCCATGGTGTCGCAGTTGGTGACGCGGCGGCGCTCGCGAGTGCGAACCAGCGCATGATCGAGTTGCGTTAGTCTCTTCGTGGCGTTCCGCCCACGTGCGTTCTATCGCCTTCTCTTGCAGCCCGCAAAGGTGACCAGGCGGGCAGAGGGCTTGCGGAACTGGGTGTTTGCGGACACCAGGTCCAGCCGGTCAAGCAGGTCCTCCTGTGCATCGGTGTTGGCGTTCTCGCGTCCCGCGACATAGAGCGAGCGGTCGGACCTCCGCGGAACTGCGTTCAGGTCTCCGAGCACCGTCAGCGTGTCGCGGTTTGGCACCTCTTTCAGCTGCCCAGCCAGGGAGTCGAAGAAGGCTTGAGCCTCTTTGGTGTGAGCAGTGGTGGGTGCATACGCGCAGAACAGTCGGATGCAGCGGATGCGCAGTCGCAGGTCGACCTGTATCAGTCGCGGGGACAGCGAGATGCAGTGCACGCTCTGCTGGAGGCGCGGTCCGATCAGTACACCGACACCGCCCCGACCGCAATTGTCTGCCGACGTGTACAGGAGGCTCCAGCCGGCTCCGAGGTCCTCAGAGTGGAGCCCTGGCTCAGCCACGATAGAAACCTCCCGCAGCGAGACGAGGTCCAGCTGTAGGTCGTGGGCCAGCTGGACAAGGATGGTGCGACGCCAGGGGGCCTTCAGAGTTCGGCAGTTCACCGTGCCGAGTCTGAGGCGGCCACCTGGTACAGCTAGGGCCAGATAAAGGTTGGCCTCGTGGTCCCCGGCGCCACCCGGCGGATCCATAGTTGAAGTTGCAGGGACTGGGGGCGACAGGCGCCTGGCCGCGCCACGGAGTCGCCCTCGCCGGTTGCGCTCGCGCCACCGCTCAGTGCGACGTTGCACGCCGCGCCGACCTCAGCGTGTCCCTGCTGTGCTGAACTTTGCTGCCGCAGCCGTGGCGCGGCCTTCCGAGTCAACCGAGGTCATCCGCGGCCTGATGAAGAGCACCGATATGATTAGTGAAATGATGGAAGTCATGATTTGATCAATGTTGGTGAAAAAAATTTCGGAAAAGTCCGACTTTTCGATTGCTGATGAATCTCGAGATGTTAGCTGCAAATTAAGGAGTAGATACGAGACATGTAGCTCGTAGATTGTCAGTGTCCTTAGGTTGGGTTGTCAAAATTAAACTAAAGACAAAGTATTACTCTATTGTATGTATGAATTATGCAGAATAGATGATAAATCCGTCACTTCGTCACTGAAAAATGTCCTACTAAGCTGCAACCTAACTGTTGCTGCATGATTTAAGAAGACAAGCTTACATGTAAGATGGCGTAGCAAGCATGAGCGGAAGGGTACGTGACAGGCACTGCCACTCGCATCAGGAAAGAACAACCGCTGGCATTGAAAATTCACTGTGCAAATCATTATGCGTGCAGCTGACCCTACAGAAGTGCGCAAAGGAGAATCGATTATCATCAGTGCAGCTTTTAGTACAATTCAAGAGATATAGCCATGCATGTTTCTTAGCTTCCCCGAAGCAATTTGGACACGCAGTTTCGCGTCATCTGTGATGCAATAATAGATGATTATGCCGATTTTAGCATTTGTGTACTTTGTCCAACTCGATGGACTGTTTGAAGCAAAGCACGTAGCACCTCTGCTATGCAGCTACCAAGCAGTGTTCCTGTTCGAGTGGCTATACGAAATCGCTTCTGACTCTGAAACCCCCCGGGGAGGTTCGATGTACGGCATTAGACCTGAAAAATTCGCTTTTGAGATTCTCCAATTTACTTTGGAATGTGCACATGCACAGCTAGAAGAGATCTTCTCATTTTCCGAGCATCTAGCTGTAACCTTGCAGAGCTCTGCAGAGAGTACAGAAAGTTTGTCACTGGTGAGCAGTGCTGGAAGGACGCATTGTTGCGAGAGCGACTGATGTTCTTGGAGCGATATCAAGCTGCAGTTGAGGGGGCGGCTGCATTCAGCATCGAGCCAAAATTGTTGCGCGATCGCAGCTAGGGCTCCCATTCGGCTGCAGCAAGAAAGCAGCCATGGATTCAACTCATCTGGCGACTGTGGAGGAGGACCATCGACAGCAGTACTATACATATATAGTGATTGATGCCCTCAATCAGGAACTGCACGGCAGATTTGATCAGGGAACCTATAACACACTAAGCGACATAGAGAGGCTACTGATAGGAGCTGCCAATGGAACACCGCCGAATTCTATTCGTCCAGCGACGCTGCTGATGGCTTTAATACAGTTGACCTGGATGCTTGACAACCTGCTAGCGCAATGGTGCATGCTGCACAAAATTTTGAAATAAAGTCTGCCAGGAGTCAAGGTAGCGGGTCTCTGCATGACAAAATTGCAAAAGAGCAGCAGAATCAGACAGCTACAACAGAGAGATCCTTCTCAGCCCAAAGGCGAGTGAAGACTTACATGTAATTACCTGCGGAGTATGAATGCGAAAACGTACAACAGTTTCATTCTTCTGCAAATGCACAAGAATCGTATTGACGAATTGGAAATGCAAGCGGTTTTACGCGAGTTTGTTAACCTATGCAGTCAACTTCTTGCTTTTTTCGGAAAAATATGAGTGATGAAATGAATCTTTCTGAGGACTCTTTTGCGCATAAGATCATGTGATAGACACAATCAATGAAATAGTAACTTAACTTACTAGCAGTTATATCATAAACCCGAAATATCATAACACCGAAAACCAAAATAGTATTGGACATTGCTGGAACCCGAAATATCATAAACCCGAAATATCATTACTCCGAAAACCAAAATAGTATTGGACATTGCCAGAACTTTCGAAGTTATGATATTTCGGGTTTATGACATTTCGGGTTTGTGATATTTCGGGTTTGTGATATTTCGGGTTTATAATATTTCGGGTTTATGATATTTCGGGTTTGTGATATTTCGGGTTTGTGATATTTCGGGTTTGTGATATTTCGGGTTTATAATATTTCGGGTTTGTGATATTTCGGGTTTGTGATATTTCGGGTTTATGATATTTCGGGTTTGTGATATTTCGGGTTTATGATGTTTGTTGCTAACACTTTCGGAGTTATGATATTTCGGGTTTGTGATATTTCGGGTTTGTGATATTTCGGGTTTGTGATATTTCGGGTTTATGATATTTCGGGTTTGTGATATTTCGGGTTTATGATATTTCGGGTTTATGATATTTCGGGTTTGTGATATTTCGGGTTTGTGATATTTCGGGTTTATGATATTTCGGGTGTGTGATATTTCGAGTTTGTGATATTTCGGGTTTATGATATTTCGGGTTTGTGATATTTCGGGTTTATGATATTTCGGGTTTATGATATTTCGGGTTTGTGATATTTCGGGTTTGTGATATTTCGGGTTTATGATATTTCGGGTTTGTGATATTTCGGGTTTGTGATATTTCGGGTTTGTGATATTTCGGGTTTATTATGTGTGTTTCTAACACTTTCGGAGTTATGATATTTCGGGTTTGTGATATTTCGGGTTTATGATATTTCTGGTTTATGATATTTCGGGTTTATGATGGAAGGCGCTTTTCGGAGTTGTGATTTTTCGGGTTTGTGATGCCTTCCTGCCTTCTGTCTTGTATTTATACCAGACAGACTGCCACCTGACAGGCTGCCATCAGTGCGGCTCAGGCTGACGACCCGGTGCATGCTGGCGACTGCATAACGGCAGCTCATCGGTCAGCAGTTTCGCCGAGGCAAGGTTGCAGAGGATGCAGAGTATCCGAGGATTCATTCCAAAATCCTAGCTACGGTACTGGTGGGAGTCTCACTGAAAACTCATAAAATTAAGGGCAGATACAGATTTTTTAAATGATGTACATGTGTAATAGGTGTAAAATTATGCAAATTTGACGGCTTGTTTAAATCCTACACGGTGCCACCAATTGTAATCGGTCCTAAATTATATCACAACTTGTCCCGAATTATTAATCCTATCGCTGAACACCAAATGTAACGGGCGTTGAATTTATTAAACTTGACGTGTTACTGGCAAGATGATTTATTAACTCCAGTTCGTGTCTTATTACTAACGAGTAGCATCTCACCGACTAACGATTTGGTCCTAATTAAGCGGAATTGGGCTAAACGTCTCGCCCGTCCTAGAATTCCCCTGGGCTATTTGTCTCTCTAGGATTCTAGATTTCCACTGGGCTATCTGTCTCTCTAGGAATCTAGATTTCCACTGGGCTATCTGTCTCTCTAGGAATCTAGATTTCCATTGGGCTATCTGTCTCTCAGCTAGGAATCTAGATTTCCATTGGGCTATCTGTCTCTCTAGGAATCTAGATTTCCACTGGGCTATCTGTCTCTAGGATTCTAGATTTCCACTGGGCTATCTGTCTCTCTAGGATTCTAGATTTCCACTGGGCTATCTGTCTCTCTAGGATTCTAGATTTCCACTGGGCTATCTGTCTCTCTAAGATTCTAGATTTCCACTGGGCTAGCTGGCAGACTATGAATCACCTGGACTTTTAACCAGTAATGACTAAGCGTCTGGCTCGGATTAACTGGGGCTAAATGTTCGCGAACTCTTAGCTCGCGAAATCTATTTCCGCTGACAGATATCACAAATAACTTTGACTAGCCGTAGCTGCGATGCTTGGGCCTAAGGCAAAACTGCTTATTCTGCACCAGCCGAAGAGAGCGGTACCCTGAGATGGTCTGATAGAGTGCGACCGATAATTTCTTGATGAGTCGCGTTCCCTCTCGAATCGATAATTAATCCCAATGCTATAATATAAATCACGAAAGGTAGTTTGCTGCCACCAATCGAAGCTATAGTTAAAATTGACTGAGACAAGACTGAGATTTGTCGTATTTGATACGCTTTCCTACGGCCAGCAATTCGGTTCACGATCATTTCAATGGGCAATATACGTGTGGGTGATCGTAAACCGAAGCCGAAGGTGAAATATAAGCACGATAGTCTGATCATCTTTTGAAATAAACAAATTCAGTTCGCCAACTTTTGATTTCGTTTCATTGGAAAATCACCGTCGGGTTTTAAGTTTTCTTACAACTGTTTTTAGTGGTGATCGTCACTGTTTGAGGTGATCGTCAATGTTCAGGTGATCGTTAACCGAAGGAATGCCGCTTTGGCCATGGGCCGTATGAATAAATTAAATGTAAAATAAGCTTCTTAAGGTCGAACAATTTAAACAATATTCGTTGTGATGACAGACGGATGAATGAATGCGTCCTTGCTTGGTGGGTGCAATGCGCCTTAATTTAATTCAAAGTATTTATTTGTATAATCTACTATTTGCAATAAAAGTACGTTATTAGATTTATCATTTAAACTGGATGGACTTGAATTCTGGAACGACTAGGCTACTCTACGACTACTAGGCGCCTAGACAACGCGCCCTACTATAACACTTCAAACACAAGCGCATTCGCGTTTCAAATACGATAGGAATTAACATACAGTAAAACAATAGTAATAAAGTACGTACAGTAAGTATCGCGGAAAAGGAAATCCACTACTGAATAAACACTGACTAAAATAATTAATAAATAATTTCCAGGACGCAGGATACATTATAAAAAGTACATTCAAATGATACATCAAAATATGTCATTAAAGATTTATTTTACTTTACATAAAGAGCAAATGCTCACGTGCTCTTGGGTCTCCCTAAAACACGCACCGCACCGCCCCGACCGCTACACATTATAACATTTTTGTCAATGCAGTATTTCGATTGCAAAGAAAACTATTGGTTGTAAGAGTAACATAATAATTAACTTTAATTATTACCTTAAATATTATTATTATTTTTCATATTCTCGTTTGCATTATTAAATTAAATTATTATTATTTCATTAATATTATTATTAATATCACTTATTATACACGGAATTTGATATTTTAAAGTAAAAAAACTAAGTTGAATAAAAGCTTGAAGCTTAACATAAAACGCATTTTGAAATGTCTTCAGTTATAGTCCAATTTGTTTTAACGTGTAGCGCTGTGGGGCGGGGCGGTGCGTGTTTTAGGGAGACCCCGAGCTCTTGCTTGCTCACTTAATTATTCATCCAGACCGGAGTCGATGCTTGAGTTTAAGCAACGGCTTACTTTATTCATACGGCCATATGTCTTTTCAGCGAGGGTAAGTTTTCGATGTGAACTTGAATTAAATCTAATTTAGTTTTTTAGCACAAAGAAATAAGAATAAGAATAATGATAGCTACTACATACACTGCAGTTATGTCTATTATAACCTTAGTGGCATAGCCATAGGTATAGAGGTGACAGACCAAGGTGGCCACAGACCAATGTGGCCACAAGGCAAACCTATTTCTTATTGCTTTGAAGGGAAGACTAAGAGTAGGATAATTGGCTACAGGTCAAAAGGGCGACAGATCAAAAGGGCAACAGTTAAAAAGGCGACAGTCAAAAGGGCAACAGTCAAAAGGGCGACAGTTATAGTGTATTTATATTGAAAATACAAGTTCCACGTACATTAAAAGTATTTGTTAAAAGCAGTAAACATGTATCATACTTGTATTTGTTAAAATGCATTGTTAAAATTGTACGAGCAGTTAAAATGGGGTTGTATAAAAGCTGGACACGTATTGGACACTCACACACTATTAAATGTTAAAATGTGGTTCAGTGAGGTCCATTTATTTCACTAACCGCCTTCAGTAGATCATCCACCGAGTGGTTGCCACGCCTGAATTCTCTCTAGTATTTGAAGTACTGGGCCTGCATACTTCGGTATCTGTTGCGCTGTACGCGGCGCATTACTCCTTGGGAGAGGAGCTGCACCTCTATGGCCGTACGGGGATCATTCGCGCTTCATTGAAATTGTCAGCACAAAAATTGTTATTGCTAAGATTATAAGATTTTCTAAGAAACGAGGTTTCCCATCCTTCCACTTAAGTAGTTCTTGGTCTAATACCCTGTTGCCTTTTTGACTGTCGCCCTTTTAACTGTCACCCTTTTCATCTGTCGCCCTTTTGATCAGTTGCCGGATAATTTATAGAAATGGAAGCTCTCTCTATCTTATCAATTCCTCTTAGGGGCCTATCTTAACCAGTTTTAACCTCTTTTGAGTATGAGTCTGCATCTTATTTGCCAAACTAGGCCTATAGTAAGTTAGTAAAGTAATAGAAAGTTAACCTATAATTAGGCCTATAACTTGTAGTTTAGTCTTGTAGATAGGATATTAAAATTGTCACTAGAACTAATAGTTATAGGCCTACTTTCATTTGTTATAGCTGTAAGTTAGTATCATACATGCCCAACCTCAAAATTTCACCTATCCAGTGCAACTTAGTTTTGTCCAGATTTGCAATTTAGTTTGTCCTAATTGTGACCTAGTTCTTCTTAATTGTGACTTAGGGCTTAGTTCCCCCGATTGCAACTTAATTTTCACTTTGTATGACTTTTCTTGTCTTTTTCTCTTTTCTTCTCTTTCTCTTTCACTCTCCTCTTTCCTTATCTCTTTTCTCTCTTCTTTCTTTTCTTTTTCTCTTCTTCTCCTTTCTTTTTTTCCAATTTTTTTTTGCATTTTCAATTTTGCGACTTACCTTGGCCGGCGGCTATTTCATTTGTCCAGTTTGGACAGGTCAGACAGGTATTGGGCATGTATGGTTAGTATATAATTATATTTGGTCATTAAATAGGCCTATGTCTCCCCGAGAGGCTATAATTTTTAAATTAGTTGCATTTTGCATTTTTTATTTTGTTTTGAAAAATATCTAAAAACTCTTTTTTTTATATATTACTTATAGGCTTTTGAAATGGTTTTTAGTAATAAGTAAATGACAATAAAACAAAGAGCTTGACAAATGTTTTAAATGTCATAGGCGTATTTCCCCCTGTCTATAATTGTCTATGCTTCTGGACTTGAGCTACTAAATCAATTTCAACAAAGTCATATAGATATATCACCTGATTTAATCTGACTTGAAGCTGTGTTATTTTTACTACATTTGCTCCAGTCTCATTAGACACATACTTGTGATCATTAACTATATATAATGGGTTGTTTACATCATATTTGAAAGCTACAAAGATTGCAAGTGGCATATTGGAAATGTTGGCTATGTTCCATGTATATGGGCTTCCTTGGATGAGTTGTGGCGCAACCATTATCCTCTCTAGAAATGATACAGTAATGTCCTTATTGAGTGATTTTAGAAAAGCTGTTTCAGCACTGGGTAACAAAGTAATAGCAAAAAGATCTAAATCTCAAAGCTATTAATAGTTAACTTAGCTTCCATTTCGGCAGCTCCAAAGAAACTTTCAGCATTGCTAGTCTTTCTTGTCCATGTAAATTTGTATTTAATTCCTTTGCTAATCTTCTGCCAATTAAGGAACCCAATGAGGGTGTTAATGATAGTTTGATTGTCCACCTCTGTTTGGAGCATTAGTGACATTGTTGTAAGTTTAAGCTTCCTAATGTATCCAGTATTTGAATCCTTCTTATTATTAAGTCTATTTTTCATAGCAATTGCTACAGTTCTCACAGCTTTAGCATCTGCATTGTTTGCTAACTTACAGATCCATAGCAGCCACTCCAGTTACCAATTTTTTTTCAATTGACTGTGCCATCTCTAGAAATAGTTAAATAACATAAATAGTTGCCAGTTATGTATATGCCATCACTTTTTGATGACCTTGTAGGCTGGCCTTCAATGCTGTAAGGATTTAAAATTCTGAAATGCAAAAATACCAGTTGCTGGAATGGTTGCTATGATTGTGTGACATGACAGTGAATAGGTGTGTGCCAATCCCAAATTCATAAACTAGGGACCAGAAAAGTACTTTTGGGCAATAAAATTTGGGTAATCAACATATAGTGTTTCTTTCATTCAAAGTAAAAGATGCAAAAAGTGAATATTTTGCAAGAAAAGTGGCTGCTGATCCAAAATCAGAGTGGCACAGTTGTGCCAGCTTGAAATCTTTATTCTAGATGAAGGAAACCAAGTGTGCCATAAACCACATTGCATTTCTCTGCAATATTTTAGCAAGGATGACTTAAGTAAAAGGATGGGAAACCTTGTTTCTTAGAAAAGTTTTGAAGGCACTTTTTCCCAAAAAAATACACTACAGAGATAAGAAGTTTTCATTTTTCAGCACAAAAATTGTTATTGCATTTGATAGGAGGCAGATCCAGTGTTTATCTTTTGATATGTTGTGCCTTTTTTATTGCTTTATTGATATTTATAAAGCTTTTTGTTCAGAAAATTAGGATTCTATGTTAATTTTTTATTCATTGTAAAAGAATTTTTATCCAACACACCGGTCAAATTAATACACTTTTGCGGTCATTATTCCACACTTTAGAGTGGCCATTATTTCACATTTTTAAAATTTGATTTGATTGGATGAGAGATGGGGTGGGTGATCTAATTGGCAAAGGGTATGGTGTAAATTGATTACGCATGCTGGGGGTCAAATAGATAAGATCATATTGATAAGGCAACTTATTCTCCTTTCTCTTCTCTTCTCTCTTCTCTTCTTCCCTCCTCCTCTCTCTCCTCCCCTCCCTTTCCTCTTCTCTTCTTATCTCTTGGCTATTATCTCTCAGAATTTTACTGTGTTTTCTTGCAACCTTTTTGTCTAATTTTAATGTTATTGATTTTTTGCTTGTTTGGAAGAACTGTATGTTGCGTAATAAAATTGCTGATTATTAAATTAGCTAAAAATAAATGCCTGGCGAGTTGCAAATGACACAACCTTTACTAGATTGAAAAAGTGTGTAATAATGACCATTTTGGTTTGTCATTGTGTCTGGGTAAAAGTTCTTTACAATGACTACAGAAACATAACATTGAAGTTCGAGAACAAGTATAAGGTACGAAACCCGTAATATCGTGGCGCGTGTAGTATGAGTATGTATATGTAAGCAAAAATAAGTTTTAAAAAGCTGCCTGAAAATGAAAGTACGGAAAAGTGTTTTCTAGTCAATTTATAGCAACAATGTCTAGTCAATTTATTGGCATTGAATAAAGATAATAATATTATGGCTGCTCGCAATGTGAAATGGTGTAGATGTACAGGTTTACTCTGTTTCCAAGTGCCGGCTGGCGCCCACGTTCGATTGCAGCAGCCATAACTCCCCTATTTCTTGCTAGGTTGTTGTATCAAATTGTGCCTATGGCGCACCAGATTCTAGACAGATAGTGGGCCCCATTCCTGTAGGTTGTAGCTCGAAGCACATACCTTTAAAAGTACATTTTGCAGATTACATACTGTCTGATGATATGTTGAAGTATGATGGCTATCACAAATTTTATCTTACCGGATGTTACTATTCGGAAACAGGCGTACTACTTGAGAAAGGACTGCTTGGCCAATGCCCAAAAAATTGGCGTCCGTGGAGGAGATTACCAGAACCGGAGGAGGGTTCATCTCAAACATAGGTTCACTACGGCGCACCTGATCGCAATGGCTGCGAGGATGGCGCTGATGTGGATTCTGGTGGTAGCTGCGAGAATGGCGCTGATGCGGATTCCAGCGGTGGCTGTGGGGATGGCACTGATGCAGATCCCAGCAGTGGCTGCAGGGATGACGCTGAAATTGTGCATCCCAGATCTCTTTTGAACAGCACTTCATTGCCGTTGTGGTGCGCATGAAGAGTCTGGATGAACTTGGATAGTCCAACTGTCTTATTTTCGAAAACCTGGTGCTTTAATAAGCCCATCCAGTGTTCAGTGTGACCTTTGGTGAACCATGAGCTGCCAGGCATAATGCCGCTGATTAGAGGAAGATAGGGCATGAACGTATTGGTAATGCGTTTAGCTAGATCAAGGCACATGTAAACGTTAAGATTGTCATGTTGCTCATCGAATAATGGATTGGTTACTTCTCGAAGCACTTCTTGACGAATGCGCTCGGCTCGCTGCCAGAATGGAGACTGTCGCATGATAGTTTCGCCTGAAGGGATCACGTCGACTGCAAGTGACTCTTCAAAGTCCTGCTGATCTATATCAAAATCTCGTATGCTGACACTATCGGCGTTGCTTGACATTTTAAGAAATTCCTTAGGAGAGCATTTTAGTCTGCGGTCAACTGCTTCCACTGTAGCCTCCGTTGGGGAACTAAGAAGAAGGTATAGTGCTGTCAGCAGCCTATCTGCGGCTTGAAGACTGTTGACAGTAATTAGACAGGCCATCGAGCGTAACCAGAATTGCTTGACCGCCTTGTTTCTG